>JAYJMB010061777.1:0-26276 GCA_036873735.1 Pouteria campechiana | reverse complement strand
TATATATATATCATTCCTTTCTAATGAAATTAGGTGTTCTTCACACATGCCCATGGAAATCATGCACGCATGAATTTTGTTTTTCACCCATGCATGTCACAACAATGGTACATCTGGCCGCCGGGTAATGTTAACAATGTCACCATCGTTTTGAAGACCATCGACTCAATGTGCTAGCCCACCTACCATTTGAGTTGCTTTCGAGGTCTATCTTGATAGTAACTTGGCATATCATTCAAGTTAGAGCAATCTTTTCAGTGGTTTAAAAATGCAATTGAAGAATTTGCATGCGGATGTCAACCATGATGAATTTTAAGTCCAATGTCATGGTGTGTAGATGCATGAGAAACTTAACACTTCCCTTGTCACGGACTCACATCAATATATACTCCAGCTAACCTTCCCCTAAGTAGTCTTTAACCAGAAGAGAAATCACTTTATGCAGCCAATTTTGCATTTAGTACACATTACATTAAATACAGTTAATGCTTGCTGCATATAATAATGTGTTGCAAATTATGATTCACTACATATAATATTATAAGCAGCACAATTTTAAGTAAATATAGCAACATTTACTTGCATATAATATTATGCACTGCATAATTCTTTTTGTTGCATATAATATTATTTGCAGTCAAATTTAGCTACATTAAATCAGTATATGTTGCCATCTTCAACTAAATTTAATTTGAACTAATTTGCTGCATATATATATATATACATATATTGTAAATTAAGGAATATATGCGTGTTGAAGTAGAATATTAACGGTAGGTAGATTTCACTATATTTGAATGGTATTTGCAGCGACATTTGACTACATTAAATTTTATAGATAGCCAAAAATAGCGCCACATATAATATTATATATGGTCACCTGTGGCTGCACATTAATATATACATCAAAAAGTTGTTAAATTTAATATTATTTATAATAAAATTTGGTGCTACGTAAAATATTAAATGCAATAAAATATAGATGCGTTTAAATGGTAAATGAAACCTCATTTAGCTGCATTTAAATATTATATATAAGCAAAAATAGTGCTAGGTATAATACTATATACTGAAGTATGGCTATGCTACATATTATATTATATAGTCAAAAGGGTAGCTGAATTTTAATGTTAATTGAAAAAAAATTGGCATTGCCCATAGTATTAAATGCAACTAAATGCGGTTGTGTTTATAGTTTATATGTAGCCACATTTAGTTGCATTTAATATTTTAGGCAGAAAATATCTGCATATATTAGTAAATGTAGCTATAATGGCGCTACATATAAATATTATATCCAGTGCACATATTATATAATATAGTATATATATATATACACACTATATTATATGGAGTAATATAGTGGTCATATATAATATTATTACTGGCAAGCACATAATATAGTATATATAGCCCATGTTTGTGCAGGTCCTTTTAAGAGTGCTAGATTGACTTGACCCAAGAAGAGAAGAGTAAATTAGGTCTACAAAAATTTCTTCCTTAACTCCTAGTTTATTCAAATTCCCTCTTTTGCTTGTGTGCACGTTAAGATAAATAATAACGTTGTAAATGCAGAAAAGTAAAGCAAATACAAATAGCATACACTACTGCTCTTCTCTACTCTATTCTTCCAAGAGAACTTTCCTCTAGTACCTTGAATTTTACTATATTTCATATAATTGAATACAAAAGTGCACCCAACACTCTTCTAGATTCCAACTCGAGGGGGGCGTGAACTAGTATCTCTTGTACTCTTCTAGATCAATTCTAGGAGGCCTAAACACAGTGCCAAAAGCACTTTTCTAGATTAGCTCCAGAGAGCATAAACTAAACCAAACACTCTTCTAGATTAGCTCTAAGGGGTATAAACTTAGTATCTCTGCACTCTTTTGGATTTACTCCGGGGGGCGTGAATACACAGATAAAATAGATAGATAAAGATTATACTTCAAATATGTTTCTTGTTTCACGTCGAGGGAGACTTGACAAATTGTTCTTTTTTTTATGCTAAAGTTCTTCCCTTATGTTGTAAAGAAGTAGGCCTTGAATGGAGATTGGAAATTGAAAGCTCTTGAATGAATATTGAAGGTTAATACTCTTGGCCTGGGGTTGAAGTGATTTAAAGAGATATTAGTTCAAATACTCTCATACTCTTCTTCTTGAAATGTCTAGCAATTCTTTATTTATACCAGGTTTGATTCTAGTCGTGGGATGTAAAAGACCATTTGGAGTTTTCTTCCCATTGAAGTGTAGTTCTTCTGAATGGATGTATGTAGCTGGAAAGCCTGCAGCTCTGTTTATTACTGAAAATAGTAACTGAACGATTCTACATATCGAAAGCAAGAATCTAGATGAAGTTTCCTACTTCACATTTATTATTAGCCATGTTTCTATTGGTTTTGGACAAAGGCATGACTTTTACTTGTATGTATTCTTCCAAAGTTAATTCCAGATGAAGTCTCTCTTTGGTTTATGTCTGCTAGATGAAGTTTCTTCTTTTTGCATTTGTTCGAAGTTAATTTCGGACAAATTTTGATGGCACAGACAAAGTTTGATAATCTTGTATTCGGATGACATCTACTTTTGTTTTCTAGCTTCTCTTGTTTGGACAAAGTCGGACGAACTCTTCTTACTCCGCATTTATCCGAGATTAATTTAGAACAAAATCTATCTTTGGCCTTTGTCAGTCGGACAAAGTTCCTTCACTTTATGCACATTTGTCTAGGCTTTGAAGTCGCTTCTTCTTAGACGAACTCTAGCTTGGTCATTCTAAATTATCTAACACATTTTCTGCTTCTTGACCTTAGCTTCGTCTTGAACTGGCTTCTTCTTTGCTTTGCATTTGCCCGAAGAAATTTCTCTTAGTTGAATCCATATTTCAGATAAAGTAAATACATTGACTCCTTATAGCACGTTTTGAACCCTCTATTTTCCTCCCCCATTTCTTTCGAGAATGTGGTATTCTTATCTTTAACAGGATAGTCTTTTCCAGAAGTGTAGCAGATGGTTGGGTCAGGTGGTTCCGGTTGGGTCAAAGGGATTCCTGCACTTGCCAATTTGTTAGTTTAATATTTTCATTGAAAGTTGAAATATATTTATCCATATAATTTCCATAAGGTGAGGAACATGAAGAAGCAATCTAAGTCATGTTCATGAATTTGCGAAGATAAGCTCATTAAGCGCAAATAACTCCATGAGGTACACACATTTTATTTTTATAACATAATATGATAGGCAAATAGGAATGTAGTGTAAATCATGATAAATTCTTCATGCTTGCACAAATAATAACTCATCAAAGAGTATACAAACCAAGTATAAATCACTAATATAAATCAAGTTTTAAGACAAATTTTGTTGTCATCAAAATTATACACAAAAATCCTGATAGTTTGCTATATATAATATTATTTATTTAAATATTATTATTAAGTAAATAGCGGTGCATCTTCGAGATGCAAAACAATTTTCTATCCTACACTTGAGTTATTTTCAAACAAGGGGTGCATCTTTGGGACACAAAATTAGGTATGAGTTACTTTAAAATAGAGGGTGCAACTTTTAGAAGTAAAATGGTTTTGCATCCCAGAATTGGGCTATTTTCAAAAAAGTATACATCTCTAGGATGAAAAATGGTTTTGAGAAATATATTTTTATAAGTTATTATTTACATGGATTATAAATTATAATATGAAATTTAATATTCTAGTCATATTAAGGTAAGAACAAGCACTTCATAAATATGCTTAACATGTTTTAAAGTTTTTTAAGGTAAATAAAGAAGAAATTAAATCTCAATTATACAAGAATAGTCTTAAAATTGCATAATAAAGACATTAAGAGTTTGAATCTTCATTTAAAGATCTCTATGCCTGAATAATAAATGAAAATGAGAACCAAAGCAACATAAAAATGAAAAGTTAAATTTACATTTAAATAAAAATAAAGTAATTTATTTATTTGAATAAAGTAATTTATTTATCAACTAACCTATTAGCATTGGACAAGTTTACCTTTATGGGAACACTTTCATAGAAATCTCAGCAATCATCTCTCCCAACTTAAAATATAATTTTTTATACTGATAAAAAAAATCATCCAAACTTGTATGATCTTCTTTTTTAATTATTATTCATGTGTAAATCGTAATAAAAATTTTCATATTCAAGACTAGTTCAAAGTAAATATAAGCACTTCATAATTTTCTTTGACATATAAGCTTAGGCAATTGTGCCTTTAAATTTTAGAAACATTTATTACAATTCATTAATAAAAGAAAAAATAACCTAGAAATAAAATAAATTAAAAGATGAGATATTTCTATTATTTTTAAATTATAATTTATCTTATTTTCTATTATTTAATTTTGTTAAATTAGTTCTAATTTTTTATTTCTATTTTTTCTATTATTTAATTTTGAGAATCAAAAGATTATATTTAATATTTTATTCCCTATCTTTCAATTTAAAAAATCTTGTATTAAGTTTTAGTCTTAATTTCTTATATATTTAGGAAAGAATTGGGTTTATTTTCTTCTTATTTTTATCTATATTAATATCAAGGAATTCTAAATTAATTATTTTAATTAATTAATATTGTTAGATTCAGATTTATAAGACATTAGATTATATTTTTCCTATGCATTCCCTATTATTTGATTTAACGAATGATAACTCAATCCTTTATTCGCCTTTTATTTGATAAAGAAAATCTAAAATTTTCTTTTAATTTCATAAACAAAATATTCAATATGATTTTTTTGGTAGTTGGACAACAAAGATAATTATCTTACTAGTTTGTGAAATGTTAACAATAAAAATGGCTGCTGAGATAAAATTAAATAAAATAAAATCTTAAAAAATCAAAAATCAAAAATCTCAAGCTGCCCACGCTGGACATTCCCACCTGCACATTAACCCTTTGTCTTCTCTCCTAACTCTATCTAGCCCTACAACTTGCAACCCCAAAACCCATTGCCATTGCCTTCTAAATCGAGTACGGCAATAATCTAAAACCGATAACTAGTAAAATGGCGACAATGGTGAGAAGAAGAAAAGCAATCTTACTAGGATAGTGGGTGGCACCCTATTTGCCCTCTAAACAAAGTTGGCAATGGGATTTCTTCCCCAAATTCCTATCCCTTCCATGTCCAGTTAGTGGCGACAACTCAAAATGCATCTTTGCATATTGACAATTCTTCTGCCATCTGGCTGGACCCTCCTTCACTACTACCACAGCACCCATTTGCATCTTTGCCTTCTGAGGTGTCATTCTTTCTACTTCGTGTGCCATTCTTAATTTTGATTTCACTTTGGAATTTTTTAATACTGGAAATACATTGTATAAATACAGCTGCCACCATTTTCTCATTGTAGTACTACCTCTTTCTTACTTTGAAGATATGAATTGAATTGGGTGATGTTTTTATTAGCTTGATAAATAGAAAATGATACATAATTTTCCCTATCTTCCTCTATTTTTTAAAGGAGTTATTTTTTTTATTATTTGATTGATTAGACATAATAAAAGCTAGCATCCTAGGCAATTAGCTAATCTACCTTATTGCAGGCAAACTTGCCACACCTTGGGGGGTCAGGGGCCAATTTAAATACTATTTCTTATCAAGCCAATCATTTATGTATGTTATGGTTAGCAAGCGCCTATTATTTTTATAAAATTATTTTATGTTAGGTATGGATAAATTGTGTATCTAAAAACCAAATAAAATGAGTGAGAAATATATGAATTGGGTCTAAGAGTTTTTTCAAGTATGTAAAGCAAAGTATGGAAGTGGATGAAATAATCTTTTATCCTTGTATAGATTTTGGAAATCGTATATTAAAATTACTTTTAGAGGTTAAATGACATTTATATAAGAATAAAATGATAGATCAATACCCAGTTTAGGTTAATTGTGGAGAATCTAGAGGGCCACTAGTAGAGGTTGATACAAGGTAAGAAAATATTGTACAACCAATAGAAGATAGATTTGAAGAGGAGCCTCATGTATCAAAGATATTAAGAGATATGCATAATGCACAAGAAGCACATAACGCTATTAATATTGAAGGAGAGGGTGCAACTAATTTACAATATAACAAATTGCTTCATGAGGTGCAATGCGAGTTGTATACTAGGTGTAGGACATTTTTTTATTGGGTTTCCTCATCAAGTTGTTGAAGTTAAAGGTTATAAATATATGAAGCAATAAATCATTTGACATACTATTAAAGTTATTAAAAGATGCTCTGTTAGAAGGAGAGGACTTACTAAAATCTTTTTATAATGATAATATGATTTTAAAGTACCTAGACTTAGATATGCCTCAATACATGTATGTGAATATGACTATGTAATATTCTAGAGGGAATATGTCAACCTTCATAATTGTCCAACATATGGGATTTTGCATTGGAAGTATAATGAAGGGGTAAATAAGAAGAAGATTCAATGAAAGGTCTTGAGATATTTTCCTCTTATTCCAAAATTACAATAATTATTCTGGTTGAAGAAGAAGCACCTAAAATGGTACAACATGAGGAGAGGTGATGTGATAAGCTTGGTATTATGCGATATCTTGTTGACTCTTTAGCATAGAGGGAATTTGATAGACACCACCTTGATTTTGTGGATAATCTACATAATTATAGGCTAGGGTTGGCCATTAATGATTTCAATCCCTTTAGTAATATAGAAACCTCACATTGTACTTAGCCCATAATCCTATTGCCTTGTAATTTTCCCCTTAAAAGTATATAAAAGAGCTATTTAGTATAATGACAATGTTGATCTTAGGTTCTAAGGCTCCTAGTGTAGATATTGATATATACATGCAATCATTGATTGATGAATTGATAGAACTATACGATCATGGGGTACAAATCTATGATCATCATCAAGATAATACTCCAAATGAAGGTAATGATGCTTTGAATTGTCAACAATTTCCCTCCATATGAAAATCTCTCCAGATTGCCAACCTATGGTTATCAAAAAAATCTCTTCGAATAGCCAACCTAGGGTTATCACGAAAATCTCTCCAAATAGCCAACATATGATTATCTTGCATGTCTTTTTTATCATAAGGATGCAAGCCTAGAATAAGATGTGTTCCATGGAACATCATTGGTTCTTACCTACCAATCATAATTAACTAAATGATAAAAGAGATTTTAATGGTAAAATAAAACACCAAACATAAATTGCTCTCCAAGATTTCCGTATGAAAATCCTGCAAGATAGAGAAAATGTTAAAGGACGCCGGGGGTGGTCTCGGCATAGATACTCCGATGCTCAAGTCAGTAAGGGATCTTAGTAGGGATTATGAGAAATAGAGAGAGCTTATGTGAAAGTGTGCATACTTGGTGTATTTATAATTGAGTAAGAGGGATATAAGCAATTTGCATGTAGATAAGATAAGGATTCCTGTCTAGAGAAGGTTTCTAGAAGAATATGCATCTCTTATTCTTTTAGGAGTCCCTTTTAGGGAAAAGTTCCAAAGTCTTGCGAAATTGTTTTGTGATTGAAATAGGTTTTCCATTAAAATAGGAATATGACGTGGTGTGGTGCCAGCTAGATGATGGATATCTAATGTTAGAGTTCCCTAATACTAATCCCCCCTCAAAGAGACATGGTGAAACGCATCTTATCATTTAGCTTGATCTTCTGTGCCTGCTTTTATTAAGTTCAATTTAGAGAGATGTGCTTCTACTATTTTTGATGGCTTTTGCGGATTCACTTGACATTTCTACTGATCCGTTTGACAATTCTGAGGATCCATTATGCCAACACCTTCTGCGGATCCGTCTAATGCTTCTACGGATCCATTGTGCCAACATCTCTTGTGGATTCACATGACACTTTCGCAAATACATTGCTGCTTCCATTGTAGATGTTCTTTGTGCAAACGCCTCTTGTGGATCCACTTAACGCTTCCATACATCCAATTGCTGCTTCCGTTGTGTTGTTGAGCATGGAGCCTGGAGCATGTATCGATGTGGCCATGGAACTGTAAAGTGGTGTAGAGAAGTTTTTACTTCCACGAACCCACAATGTCTCCAGCGTCACACCATGATTTAGAAAAGCCATCAATTCCATGGATTCGCATGATTTATAAAAGCCAATAATTAAATGGATCCGCACGGTGTAGAAAAGCCAACAATTCCATGGATCCGCAATGTTTATGTGCAGTTTAGAAAAGCTTTCAATCGTGACTGAACCATAGTCACCTTCCACGAACAAAGGAAAACCAGATGGATTTTTCTTTTTGCCGTCATTGCTACCTCTATGCCATTGCCGTCAACCATCATTCTAACGATCTGATCTGTCAAAAAAATTTGAAGATAGTTTTACATTTCCGTTGTGATTTTCCTCTGCGCTGGATCTTCCCTCGGTTGTCAGAAATCGAGAAAAAACACTGCTAGAGTTCCACCATTGCTACCTATTACAGGTGATGTCCATTGGCACTATTTCTTCTCTAGCGAAGCAGCTTCTGTGTTTGACGTCTGATGCTCTGTTTCTAGCAGAGCGCGAACCCGAAGCCTCTCCCAACCTAGTTGAATCTGCTGTGATGCAGATTTCCAGGACCTAGTTGAATCTGCTTTGATGCACACTTCCAGGGGCTGCAATTCGTGGCTGATGGGGTCGTATCTTCTTTGTCATGGATGATGGGAGGGGTTTGAGCGGTTTTATCTTCCGCTTCTGATCGCATGCCAACCTTCCATCCATGCGCAAGTCTACTTCCACTTTAGTGCTTCTATAGTGCACACTTGGTGTCATTCATCTCCCCTTCATCTAGCTTGGTGATGGTGGGGTGCACATCAAGAGATACCGGCAGCTGCCTCATGATGTGGCACATGCGGTAAGACGAGTGGATTCTTGGATATCAGCCATTAGATTCGTCCCTCATAAAATACATCTAATGAGCAATGTCGACTCATTTATTGATTTAGATTCCATGCAGCGAGATCTAGTTCCACCTAAAGCCTGGGATGAGCATGCTTCAAATAGGAAAGCAGAAAATGACGCATCGTACTGTGATAGTAATGCTTTATTCAATGCGAAGCAAATGGTGTGGCAGTACTTCGGAGGCAATTTTTGTGAAACCGTAGCTGGTGTGACAGCACTTAGGAGGAAATTTTTGTGGAACCGTGGGGCACATGACTTCTTGTAAGCATTAAAAAGTAACATGACATCTGAATGGAACCACACTATTCAAAAGCAAACCAAACCATGTCTTCATTTTTTGTGCCAAGCTTATCTCCATGACATGGAGATTCCAACATCTCTATTCTATTATATATTATTTCTTTTTTCTTTCAGGATTTTCATGCTAACCTACTTTGAATGCCTCTCATCTATATGCTAGCAAATATTGCGAAGACTTTTATGCACATTAGTTTTGTGCTAGCTTTTGGCAGTACGGGAGACGAATGGTTCTACCTTTGTGTTTGGTAGGATAGAAGATGTTGTGCCACTTCCACTTCTAGGTTCATGGCTTAACTGACGGTTTGAATCTTGGAAAATATGCGCTTTTAGTATTGGTAGAGTGGAGCCTATCCTGTTCCCTTTCTTCGGATCCACATACGTAGTTTTTGTGGATTTGTTTTTTATCAATGCCCATGTGACTTTTGTATATTTATATACATAGTTCTTTCGAATCTGCTTTTCTTAGTGATGGCTTCCCTTTTTCTAAAGCTGAAGCTAGGTGAAGTGCTTCCGAAATCCCTTCTTATTATAGGTTCAGATTCCGGTTTTTCTTTTTCACGAATCTATAACCCCTACCTATCGTCAGTTCAGGTTATAGTTTTTCTTTTTCATAGCTTTGGAATCCCTTTCCATTGTCAATTTAGGTTTTGATTTTTCTTTTTCATGATTTTGGAATCCCTTCCTATCATCAATTTAAGTTTTCCTTTTAATGGTTCCGTAATCCATTCCTATCATTGGTTTAGGTTCTCATTGTTCTTTTTCATGGTTCTAGATCCCTTCCCATCATCAGTATAAGTTTTGGTTTTTCTTTTGTACAGTTCTTGATTCCTTCCTATTGTTAGTTTAGGTTTAAGTTTTTCTTTTTCATAGTTCCAAAATCCCTTCCTATCATGGGTTTAGGTTCTGGTTTTTTTTCATGATTTTGGAATCCCTTCCTATCGTTAGTTCAGGATTGGTTTTTCTTTTTCACAGTTCTGGAATCCCTTCCTATTTCAAGTTCGAGTTCTGATTTTGTTGATTCCCTAGAATCCCTTCTTATTTTAGATTTGGGTTTTGGTCTTTTGTTTCAAGCTTTTGGAATCTCTTCATATTGCATGTTTGGGTTCTGATTTTGTTGATGCTCCAGAATCTCTTCCTATTTCAGGTTCGGGTTCTAATTTTGTTGATTCTTTGAAATCCCTTTCTATTTTAGGTTTGGGTTTTGGTATTCTATTTCACGCTTTTGGAATCTCTTCCTATTGAAGGTTCGAGTTCCGATTTTATTGATACTCCGGAATCCCTTCTTATTTTAGGTTTGGGTTTTGGTCTTCTATTTTATGCCTCTGGAATCCCTTCCTATTGCTGGTTTGGGTTCCGATTTTGTTGATACTTTGGAATCCCTTTCTATTTCAACTTCAAGTTTTGGTCTTCTATTTCACACTTCTTCTAGAATCTCTTCCTATTGCAGGTTCAGGTTCTGATTTTTGGTCTTCTGTTTCATGCTTCTGGAATCCCTTCCTATTGCAGGTTTGGGTTCCGGTCCTCATGGTTGGTTCCCTGGAATCCCTTTCTATTTTAGATTCAGGTTCATGATCTTGAATTTTTCTTTAATTTAGGAGAAAAGATAATTGTTATAAATAATGCTTCATTGATTAAAATATAATATTTTTTTAAGAAAGTATAATATGAATACTCAAGGATATAAAAATTATAATAAAAAATTTACTATATCATAAATATTCAAGTAAATTAATCTACTTAGCTTAGTTAATGGTCCCAACTATTGGAAGATTGACTCCTATTGTGGAATCTTTTCCCTGCTTTTCGGGGATCATTTCTCTCTGTCTACCGGTTTCCTCCCTTTTATTGCTTACACCTTCCCTTTCTCATCCATTATCGATTGCATATCGCTGTAATCTTCCTCTTTTGATTAAAATTTTCAATTTCTTTCCTGAGTTGCCTAAAGTTTTTAGTATTGTGTCCCCTGTCTTTGTGGTAGAGGCAATATTTCTATGATTCTTACCTTTTGGGATCCGATTTTAGAAGGCAAGGTTGAGGAAGATAGCCTTAATGTTTTATTTCTTGAAAGATGTATGTGCAACACCTGTTAATAGGAGTATAGTTTTCATACCTATCTTTCTCTTTAATGGAGGGACTTCTTGCTTTTTTGCATAATTTTTCTTCTCATTGAGGGGATCTATTGTAGTTTTTTGCTTCAACAAATGCTTCTGCATCAATGTGCCTGTTTAGGGCTTCCAGGAGTTTTGAGTAGCTTTTAGGTGGCTCCAGACATAGATGGTAATTGATTTGCTTGCTTTTGATCTTGTTTTGTAATGCTAATAATGCTACGATTTGATCTAGTCTATCAATATCGAGAGTAAGCTGATTGAATCAATCTACATATTCTTGAAGGGTCTCTTTTTGTTGAACTTTAATCAAAACTTCACAGTTCATTTTTGCCTTCGTTGTCCGATGAAACTGGTCAGGAAGCATCTTTATAGCTCTCTGAATGTACTTATGAATTCTGGCTCCAAAGTACATCACCAAAACAGTGTGGCTCCTATCAATGTTGATTGGAAGGCTCGATATTTAATTGCATTAGAAGCTCCCACTAGATTCATCTAGCCATCAAATTTGGAGAGGTGATCGCTCGAATCCATGGTACTGTCATAAGCATCCACATATGGTACCTTGAACCCTTTCGAGAGAGATTCTTTTATGATTTTATTTTACAAAGGGTAGTTGCACAATGATTCCTACATAGTTCATGAGTCTTTTGGGAATTCTCCTCTTTAATCCTTTGATTCTCTCCTCCAAAATTTTCTAGGCTTCTGTTTGCACTTGTGATTGTGCTTCTTCTTCCCTCAGTTCTTGGATAGTTCTGCCATTTCATTGCTTTTGAACTTACTCCTTGACCACATTGGTGGATATGGCTACTTGATTTGAAAGTGGAACTACTTGATTTCCAACTTGGGCTATGGCGAGGGCACCTTCTCTGATCTTTGCATTGATGGCTTCTTCTCTGATTTCTGCATTGATGGCTCCATTTGGGATCATTTCATACAAAGCATGGATCGCTAGGGGGTCTAAGAGCTAATGGTTGTAGATGAGATTTTTTAGAGGACCATTTGAAAGCATCCTAGCGTAGAACTAACTTTGCTCCCTCTGTTGTTGCATCATCTATTGCATCACGGCATGGTTAGTTTGCAACAGTTGCTTAAGAAGCAGTTTAGCTCTGGAAGTGGATAAACTGAGTTTTGAAGGGTGTTGTTCAACAACAGGAGAAGGATTCCCCTGTTGAAGGGTTTAGAGGAATATTCATGTTGGCTGGTTGTTCATCCAACATAGTTTTGCTTTAATGAATGTTTCCATAGACGGCGCCAATATTGTGATCTTGCCCAAATCATTCTCCAAGAATCCCATATGAAGATCCTGCAAGACAGAGAAAATGTCAAAGGGTATTGAGGGTGGTCTCAGCATAGGTACTCTGACACTCAAGTCAGTAAAGGACCTTAGTAGGGATTACGAGAAATAGAGAGAGCTTATATGAAAGTGTGCATATCTAGTGTATTTATAATTGAGCAAGAGGGATATACGCAATTAGCATGTAGATGGGATAAGGATTCCTGTCTAGAGAAGGATTTCAGAAGAATATACATCCTTGGTTCTTTTAAGAGTCCCTTTTAGGAAAAGGTTCCAAAGTCTTGCGAAACTATGTTGTAATTGGAATAAATTTTCCATTAGGATGGGAATATGACATGGTGTGGTGCTAGTTAGATGATGTATATCTGTTGTTAGAATTCCTTAAAAATACTCTCAAAGAATTCTCTAGGGTGGAACTCTTAAAATTATTACAAATTTTTCCAAATAGAATGGCTAAAAAGCACTCAATAATATATCAAAAGAAAAAAATGTGGCAAGGAAGAAAAGTCGAATTGGTCTAAAAAGTGGTTTTTGAGATCTTCCAAATTGGTCTGGTTTTATCATTTGATATAATCTTGATGTCATGCACCTATCTAAGAATGTTTGCAATAATCTTTTGGGAACCTTTCTTAGCATTAGCAAAAATCGAAAGATAAACACAATGTGCGGTGGAATTTCAAAGATTGGGTATAAGAAAAGGATTACCCCTTCGAAAAGAAAAGGATTAGTATGTAAAACCTATTGCGATTACACATTACCACTAGCTTACAGAAAGCGATTTTATGAAATTCTAATGGATGTTATGTATTCGGATGAACATGCTATCAACTTATCTAGATGTGTGAATGTTAATAGTGGCATAGTGAATGGATTGAAGACATATGATAGTATATCATAATGCAACATGTCCTTCTAATAAGCATGCATGGATTCATACATAATGACATATATTATATTCTTTCTGAACTTGTTAACTTCTTTAGATAATTATACTCGAAGACCTTAATAGAAGTCATCTTGCTAACGACGTCATTAAAATTTATGCAAACTACAAAGAATTTTCTAGTAATATTATTTGATTTCATTATAAACCTATGTATTCATTTTCCTAGAAAAGCAATACTTGTAGGACCTATTTAGTATAAATGGGTGTTTCCAATTGAGAGGTATAGCCTATGATTGTCAAGCACTTTTGTGGAACATGTATGATTCCAACAACCAAGCTCATTCAATTCACATATTTTATGTTCCTCAATAGCTTTAAAGAGAATGTGGGAAATAGAGCTTGACCTAGACCCTCCATTACAGAGACTTACAAAGTTAAAGAATTCATTACATGTCTATCAATGTATCTTGAAAATGTAGAAACCAAATTTAATCAAGTCAAGGATAATTTGGAGTAGCAACATACAACTATAAAGTGATCCATATTAGTAGGGCATGTCTATTTAGGGTTAAAAAGAGGAGTAAACAATTGTCACATTAGGAGTATTGTAAGAGATGGTGGTACATCTTATATAATTATGAAGAAATATAATTATATTTCTGGTAAACGATATTCCTCCCCTAGTCATTGTGAACAAATATGTGAAATTGGGATCAAGCTAACCCTAACCTTATTTATAAAATATCAACCCAATCTTAACCCTCAATTTATTTTTAAAATTTGAACCCAACCCTAAACCAACCTTAAAAATATCGGGTCTGTTTTGAGTTCAATTTGGGTTAACAAGTGTGGTTAAAAATTAGTTAATATTCTAAATTTGATTAATTTTTTTTTAAATTTATTTTGAATAAATATTTTATGGTAACTAAAATAAAATTTTAATTTTAATACTATTGAAATATTATTTCCACAAGAATTTTTCATGTTTTAATATAAAAATGTTCATGTATGTTACCTATGCCATTTTTAAAAAAATATGATTAAATTACCAAAATTCATAATCTAAAATGGAAAAAATAAAATTCATATTTTGCCAAGACTCCTTATCTCAACCGTTGAACCAACCCAAGTTACAAAAATAAACTAACACTTAATAGAGAGTAACTAAATATGTTAAAGAAAAGAATTTTAAAAAACACCAAACTACTATTCATATTTTTATGACTATAATTGGTTTTCAAATTTTATTTTAAATTCTAGTTATATAACATAAAATAACTTATATGTGTATAACATGGGGAAGAAATGAAGGGACAAAAGCTATGACATAGAGAAATACAAAAGAACAAAAAAGAAAGCACATATACATGTATATCAAATTGGGTTGGGTTAAATTCAGGTTGCCAAACCCCCAACCCAAACCAACCCTATTATAGAAATAAGGTTGGGTTCAACCTTACTTGTATAATTTAGGCTCCATGTTTTTCAACCTAAACCAACTCATTTTTGGGTTGGGTTAGTTGGGTATGGGTTGAACCCAACCCTATTTACACCCCTATATCTAGCAAATGGTCCTCTTATGGAATAATCAACAACATATTCAAGACGTATTGTGGATAGAGTGAAGTTTTACATGATTTAGCAAGATAGTCATTATAAAACACAAAATAGTGGTATTATTGCATAAGAAGAGCCTTCAAGTGATGAAATAGATTATTATTATTATTTATAGAGTACCATTGAGTTACCATATACTTGGGTATAGAGTAATATTATTTAATAGAATGGTTTGACACTGATAGGAAATAAGGAATTAAAGTAGAGACTCATTACATAAATATTAATGTTAGTAGATTTTGATACCAAAATGAACCACTTGTGTTTTCATACCAAGCTAAATAAATATTCTATGTGAATGACACAAAGTTGGAACAAGGTTGTATTTATCGACATCTCAAACATTCCATAGTATGAAGTCACACAACCATGAAGTCACACAACCAACAGTAAATGAAAGCATTTTAAAGGAAGACACTACAATTCAAAATGATGAGTGACCTATGAATGAATCTATTGGTTTCAAGTCAACTTGAAGTAGATAATTTAAATGGAAAGCCACACCTTAATGAACTCACTAAGACTATTGTCTGCACATCTAAAGATGATATTACAACTGTTCTTTTAGATGAAGACACCAAGGACTCAGATGAAATGGACATTAAATCTGAATATCTTAACTTAGACACTATTTTTATTTTTTGGACTCATCATATGTCATAATAACTTGCTTGCATAAAAACTTTGTATAGCTTTTCATGGGCTTCTATGTTCATTATGTATTCTAACATATGTTAAAAAGTAAATATTTGATGAACTGTATTCTTATTTATTAATAATTCTAACATATATCATTTATTTATGTTGATGTAGGCGATAATGGCTATTGGGATAATAAAGGACAAGGTCGCTTTGCTTAGCATGCTACTCCTATGGGATTCACGGGAGATAACACCTCCACAAAGTACCCCACAACCATTGGTTGCTTGCTTCAAATGGTTATGATAGAGGACAAAATCACCTTAATTTACCTACTCAAGAACCGCATGTGGACCCCCCTAGGCCAGTAAGTAGGATTCACAGGAGACGCTGGAGTCTAAACATCTACAAGGAGCCCCATTACCAATGGTTGGTTCTTTTGGCACTGTTGCTATTGTCTTTGAAACTCAAGACTTCCCTCTATCATATGGGAAAGGCAAGCATAAGAAGTATGTCATTAAATGAAGAGTAGTTCAATTATGGTTACTATACATATCTCTGTCACATTTTATATATGAATACATTGTGATTCAATTAGGATTAATATACATATCTCTCTTGCATTTATATATCAATATATTGTGATTTAATATTTAACTTATAATTATCTTCATAAACACAAAGGGGATGATAAGGTTCATCTAATAATATCAATGAATTGAAGAGTAGAATGGGCTCACTATTTATTGACATTGACTCTAATGTTAGTAAGCCAAATATTGCATAAGGTCAAAAGCATTTATTAAGGATCATACATTGTGAGAACATTAGCACCCATGATGGACAAAAAGAAATGGTCAAATATAGATGAGTAAAAGAAAAAACCTATGATTGTTGAATGGAACATACAATTGACTATAACTTTTATTTTGAAATTCATATTAAAAATGCTTATGATTGTACTACTAGAAATTAATTGTGATGTTTCTTGTATAGTCATGCTTTGATATTAAAAACATTGAACTACTTAAAGAGTGGCTATAAGGGAGTCTAAAAAGATTTTTATAATCACTAAGGCTTAGTTCTTGTATAGTCATGCTTTGATATTAAGAACATTGAATAAGATTAGGTGCAATCAGTTCTTGACAACTACTTCAAGAGTGGCTATAAGAGAGTTTGAAAAGACTTTTATAATCATAACTGCTTAGTTCTAGGTCAAGATGACAATCCAGTTAGCTTGCTACCTCAAGGTATGAAAATGCTTAATTGGACTTTCTTATACGGTCCCTTTCACACTTTAGAATTTCAAGTATATTTCTATCTAATAAATTGCATTCATACATCTACTATGATACTATTGTAACCTTACAGAATTTTTTTAACATTATCGTGCTTGCTTCAATGTAGCATAAGTCATCGATAAATAAAAAGAATTAAAAGAAGATGAAGTATACACATTGCATAGGATCAAAGCCATTTATGGTTATCCTATCTTAATTGATAAACATACTACTGAGCAAATTTGCTAACCCAATGCACTTAATGAAGTTCTTAACTTTCATCAAATTCAAATATCCATCATTTGTAAACAGGAGAATGAATCACCCAATGATTCTATCGATCATGCTGAACTAATTAGAGAGACATGAACCCATAAGTTATATAGTAAATTTATATCTTCAAAAGCAGAGGCTACCTAGATAAGTATAACTAACTATTTTATTTCTTAGCTTATATTTACTTTCTTTTGTTGACTAACTTATATTATAAATAATGATGTTTACTTGTGATGAAGAACAAGACAAGTTTTGAGTCTACAAAGTTACCCATGAAAATAGATGATATCTATGATACATCTATGATAAGATCATGGGTAATAGGTCTAGATATATAAAGGGCATAGGACACATGATAAAGAAGATAAGAATTTGATTTAGTTCTAATTGGCTTAATGGAGTACTAGTTACCCTCCACAAGGAGTTAACTTCTATTGAGAAAATTTTGAACACAGTCATAGAGAGGTTAACTTCAACTTCATAGGAATTACTTCTTCCAAGAAAAATTTGATCATAGCCATAAAGAAGTTAACTTCCACCAAGGAAAGTCTAAACATAACTATGAAGGAGTTAATTTTTGGTCTAATGCAAATGGTAGCTCAAGAGTGAAGGGGCATGAATTGAGTTTCTAAAAACTTTGGCTAAATTAAAATAAATTGTGCTAAGAAATAGACGAAAAGAATGCATAACCTAATCAATAGATATTTTTATAATGGTTTGGCCTAAGTTGGATTCCTACTCCACTTTTCTAAGATAGTCTTCTTTACTATTTTAGGTTCTACTAACACAGATCAATAACACCAATTAGTTTTTTTTTAGCTCACCAACAAAATCTTACTAATGACAACAAGTCTTTCCTACTTGCTGAAATCAACCAATAATGTTGCAAGCCCATTGCTTATAGAAACAATAAACGGTAAATAATTCATACAAGAAAAACGCCTCTTATTTAAGGAGATGTGTACACAATTAATGAATAAGTAAAATAATGATGTAACCATAAAAACCATTAGTTCAATCTCCCAATCTCCTAAACGCAGAAGGAGTTGAATCTTGGAAGAAAACTTTAAATGCTTGTAAATGTGTTTCTTAATTTGCTTAACTAACTTCTTCCATTGGAGATGATTTAGCCATTACTTGCATTTTTTAAAAACTTTCCAAGTGTTTTTGATTGTTTAAAGCTCAATCAATCAAAAGGTTTTCAACTAGCTCTTCAAAACTCTAAATTTACTTTCAGAACTCTAAAAAGTCAGGTAATGGTGTTAGTTATTGTTGTGAATTTAATTGTAGACTTCTAGACTTCACAACTTCATTCCTCTAAAGGTGTTTTAAAGGTAGGAACAACCATTTTAGAACTCTTAAAGTCAAGTTGCTGCCTTTGAAGCTTCTACTGAAGAATTGACAGGCTCAACATCAATAACAACTAGTCTTTCAGACCTTTAAAACCATTTTTTCTCCTTTGAAGAATCCTTTGAAAATTTTCTCAACTGAATTTGGACTGCATTTCAAATCTCTAAAAGTGAGAATCCTTCTTTTGAAAGTACTTCTAAGGTATCTTTTAGTGTAATTTGATTTAGATAATGCTTGAAGCGTCTGAAATACCCTCTAAAGCTTAATTACATTCTAAACTTGTCTCTAGAATAAATCACATACCTCTAAAGATTTGAATTCTTCCTCTAAATGTCCCTTTGAAAATTTTCATACTTCATTTTGCAATTTCTAAATTGTCTTCTAAAATTTTCAAACATCTCTGAAACCTCTAAAACAACCCCTGAAATGCTTGAACTAGATTTTAGAGTCTTCTTTAAGCTTCTAAATTGTCCTTTAAAGTTTTAGAATTTGATATCCTTTTGTATTTACATTGTTTTCTTCCTCTAAAACTTGGTTTAAGATCAAAGTTCATTAATCATTTTAGTTTTTTCATTTTATTTGACTTAAAAGAAGTTGTCCTAGTGTTTTTTCTTAGTTTCATCTTTTTATTAATGCAACACTTAGAGATTAACTTGTTAGTAATACAACTTTTCACTAATGTATTTGCTCATTATCAAAACTTAGCTAAAATATTACATTCATCATCAAAATCAAGTCAAATAAAGTGTTAGACTCAATATTAATATCAATAAAGGAGAAGCTTAAGGCTCCATTTGGCCGCACATTAAGGAGGGTGGAAAGTAGTTTCACCCGAACGAAATGCACTTTTAAGGTGTTTGGCAAGAAATTTCAAAGCACTTTGATGCACCGTAAAAGCTCAAATGGCGCATTTCAAGAGAAGCATAAAATTTTTGCTTCTTCATGGGGCATCTTGCGTTAAGACAATATTAGCCCTCCTCTCTTTTAAAAAATAATATCGTAAGTATATAAAATCATATTCAAATATTTAGATATAATGTAAATATTGTAATCCATCAAAGTTTCAATTACCTTTTAATCAATATTTTTTTACTTATCTATATTAATATTATTTTTAAAATTATAAAAATAATTTTTATTTTTTATAGTTTTTTCTTATTTTAATTTTTCACCATGGTAATTAATTTTAATATGGACAAGGATCATAATATTTTTTCTTTATTTATATTTGAATGTTTATTTTAACTAATAAATGATAAATCTCATATATATATAGATATATCCAAAGGAATATTTATAAGTTTAAATTATTTGAGAAAATATAGTAGGAATCCCTTTTCTCCACAAAATGAGATTATATCTATTTAGTATGTAGCTTAAATTCTATGTAAAACTTGTATTGCAACTTAGATTCTAGTATATATATATATATATATAATTTTATCATATATTTATATTAATATAAAAATATCAATTATTTTTCTTTTTCTATGCTAACAATGTATATTAAAAATATTTTATTATTATCACTTATTTTAAGTCTTAAAATTCGACTTGCATAATTCTTTTAAATATAACTGATGATGGAGTTAAAGTATAATTTTTTGTCCTTTTTTGTCATTTGCATAATAAAAATATTTTCATCATATTATAGCCAAACAAATATTTAATGTCAAAAGTACTTTTACTTAAAGTAATTTTTATTAAAGTTCAATAGCACTTTTTAAAATGGTACTGAATTTCACAGTGGGGCCAAATGGAGCCTAAGACCATGAAGGAAGAGTTGACATCTGCCAACCATAAAAAAATTGATGCACTATTTACCAAGACAAAAGAGATTAGATCATTACAAAACTCATACTTCAATCTTCCTACACCTACATCATTGACATATACTCAGATGAGCTTTCCAAATACATACATTGAGAGGTAACTATTAAATGCTAATTTAACCATATTTATTTTTTATTTTCATGCTTTAATATGTTATATATGTTTGTTTATCTCATCAACAGGAATGTCTAACAACTAGAATGGTCAAGACATTTTAGCATATATATGAAGGTGATATATGTTTAATATTAAATTATTACTAGTAAACTTTTTTATTGTTTTACGAGAGGTCTTAATATATGAGTGACCTTTATTATTTAATAGACTTGTTTTTATTTTGGTGGATTGAATCTATCACTTATCTAAAACCACTTAAGATATTTGATAGATACATTGTATTTATTATCATGTGACAACCTTAATTGTGAGAAGGGGTGTAAATATGGTTGGGTTCAACTCAAACCCAAAAACACAACCCAAACTTGATGACCCAACCCAAAAATTAGGTTGGTTTGGATTGAGAATTATGGAACCTAAGTTTATAAAAATATGCTTGAACTTGATCCAATTTCTAAAATAGGGTTGGTGTGGGCTGGAAGTTGGGCAACCCAAATTTAACCCAACCTAATTTAATATATAAGTGTTTTTTTTTCTTTTTATATTTCTCTATATATCAAAGCTTTTAATCTTTTGTTCCTTCCCTAGGCTATAAATATATAAGTTATATAATGTTATAAAATTAGAATTTGAAATAAAATTTAAAAATCAATTATAATCATGAAAACATGAATAGTAATTTGTTTTTCTTTTTTTCAAAAAAAATCTTTAACACATTTTGTTATTATCTACCAAATACTAGTTTATTTATATTATTGAGGTTGATTAAATGGTTGACATAAGGAGTGCTAGCCAAATATAAGTTTTATTTTTTTCTTTTTGCATTATGAATCTTCGCAATTTTAATTGTGAAATTTGTTAGAATGATATAAATGAGTTTTTTAAATATCACAATATGAAAATTATTATAAAAAAATATTTCAATAGTATTGAAACAAAAAAATTTATTTTAGTAACCATAAAATATTTATTTAAAATAATTTTTTAAAAAAATTGATGAAGTGCAAGATATTATGTAATTTTTTAACCATACTAGTCAACTTGACATTCTTAAGAATGATATAAGGTTAGGTTGGAGTTTTAGAAATAGGGTTAAAGTCATGGTCAGGGTTAGGGTTGATATTTTACAAATATGATTAGGGTTGACTTGACCCAACCCAAGTCAACCTGATCCAATTTACACCCACAATTGTGAGTTTGCAATTTATATAGTAAACTATATTTTTAGTTGATGTTGTTTACCCAAGTATTTGAGAAGGAATAGATATTCTAACTACAATTGTTGAATATGATAACGAATTACTCAATATTATGAAATGCAATCAAATCAATTATTGCATTTTCATAAATTTTGCGAAAGCTTAAGTGCCTTTATGATTTTCCAAATGATGAATTAAATAAATGCAGCCATATTATTAGCTACATATGTTTAACTGTAGCAAAAGATTTGGTTGCATCGAGTTAAATACAGTCTAGTGGATTTGTTATCTAAGACTTATACAATAATATGGAAACATAGTTTTTATTATATGTTACAAAAAATTTGTCGGATATAATATATTCTAATGTTATTTTTGCTACATAAAATGACAATGTTACCTACAAGAACATATGTAATGAAACTTTTGTTGCCCTTAATATTATCTTCCACACATGGTTATATTATATGGAACAAAATATCTATGACATGTAAACTAAATTTAGTGGACATTTCGCTGCATATAACCATATGCAATGTTATAATGGCTTCATTTTGCACTTACAGTTGACCGCATTATACAAAAAATATTAAATGCAACAAATTTGAAATATGGGTGCATTTAAGAAATTTTGACAATCATATGCAGCCAACATGTGGCAAATTTCTTTTTTATTGCATTTGATTTAATGTAGTGAAATTGAGGCTTAATGCAGCTAAAATTGTTGCTGCATAAAGAGATTTCTGTTGTGGTGAATTTTATTAAACTTAAATTTAAAATGCAAAGTCTTATATCAAATATTAAGAGTCTTATCAATACTTTTAAGGTAAGTTTAGATGGAGTGTATTAGTAAGGAAGTGTATTAAAAAAGTTTAGTAAGAATGACCTTAGCAACATAGGTCTTTTAATAAAAAAGTAAGAAAAAATAATTAAAAATAGAAGAAATGTTCAAAAATTAGGATTGTTTAATAAATAAGATGTCACATTAGTCTAAAAAAATGTAGAAGAAAATGCTAATAGACTCCCTTCATAATGCACCATAGGGGACCCTAAAGCCTTAAGGAAGCCTTAAACAAACTTTTATATTCATTGAACCCACATTTTGTCACTTAGATTTAATCCACTAGGATATTAACAAATCAAAACAAGATAAACCCTTGTAGCAAATTTATTTCTATTTTCTTTTTTCTTTTTTATTTCTTTTTCAATTGTCTGCCACTTACTACATTATTCTCAAGGAACATCATCTGGGGGTCTTGTTGTAAGACATTATGTGAAAGCCTTCACTTGGCTAGTGAAAGATGATGTCGCAATATCCCTAAACAATTCAAGCAAAAACGAAACACTTGCAATGGATGAAAAATAATAGATCGGTTGCATAATGGCGTATTGAGCAGTAGGAAAAATAATAGATGGGGATTAATAAAGCATAAAATTTTCCTTTTCAAACCTAATGAATTGCATATTGATCAATACCGGACTGCATGTATCTTAAATCAATGGATGCATGGATTATAATTTATTTATTATATTTGACAGTACTACTTATTTAGCTAAGATTAAAAAATTATGTCAAAGTAGATCATATACGGCATTGCAAGAGAACTCATTTTAAGCAAAAAAAAAATTAAAAATAAAATAACAAACAAAATAATTTCATTGCTACAAACATATCATAGGCAAGGACATCCATTTTGTTGTAAAGCGTTAAAATTTTTGCAACGAATCTAATATTTTGTCATAAGAATTTATTGCCACAAATTTTTAATAACAAAATAATTTTTTATAAATAATGGTTGCTAAAAATTAGATGAACAAACTTTATTCAACCAAATTTTTGTTAAAAAAGTTAATTTCTTATGCAACCAAAATCTATGTTGGATAAAGTCTAAAAATATAGCTTTTGCAATAAAAATTTTGTTATATGAAGTTATTATCTTTTGTGGAATTTACGCAATCTAAATTTTCATTGTATAAAGTGAAGATATTTCATTATACAAAGTAAAGGTATCAAATAGTACAATTCAATTTTTAATTGCATATAATAAATTTTAGAGTTGTAATATTGTTTGTTGTATAAAGGTAAATTCTTAGATTTTATAACACTAAATTTTTTGTTAAATAAAATTTTTGAAATATTTTATAAAAATATAATTTTAGTTCTATAAAATTATTTCTCTTTGAACTAATGGGTTAAATATGAAAATTTTATTTTAAAATAATTATTATAAATTAATTTCAAATAATATTTATACATTTTGGTAATTTTTATTATAAATTATTTTTTGATATCTTGTATAATAATATGAACGGGTTTGATTGAGCAATCACGAGATTGATGATAGTTCATAGTGTGAGGGTTCTCCAACTTCTACATCACATACCTTGGTTTGGTATTGGAGCTATCTATCAAAAGAATGGTGCGGAATATACCCTAGAATATCTTTCTTCTTCCTATTGACATATGTTGACATGGCAGTATAGGTTCTTGCTTTTGAATTTTTGAGTGCTTGTTTTCTCGAGAAGGCTAGGAGTATGGTTCCACTACATGTGTGCTTGATTTCAAGTGCATATCAAGTGAGCTATACTTTCTTTGAGTAATCATATTTGCATGTTCACTTATTGCATTCTTTTCATTGAAGGAAGTGGATATTGGATAAGATGTCAAGTCTGGTATAAAGCTCTGGTACCAATTGTTAGGTCCAACCTATTATGATATACAAGGTGTATGGCAAAACAAGAATCCAAGTACAATAGAGAAATCAAATAGGATGTGCAAGTATAAAAAATAGAATACAGTAGAAGTACATAAGTACACAGACAATAAGAATACAAGGATTATAGTGGTTCAAACCCTCTTAACACTTATTCCACTATCCAAGGTTTCTCCAACCTTGGGTTCCACTATAAAATATGGAATCACACTTCCCTTGATTTTTCGAGCTAATTAGAACTCTTACATAATTGGTTTTTCCAAGCTCACTAGCAGGTGCCAAAATGGTGGTTTTCAATGAGTTCACTAATAACTCATACAACCTAATTTTCCCTTGAGCTCACTAGAAACTCATACACATTAGTTTTTAGAGTTAACTAGCAAATATAAGTGTACAAGAAGCTGCTTTAATCATGCCTAAGTGTCTATAGATTTAAGCTCAGATAAAGATATATAATAAACACATTACTTTGTTTTTGTTTTCCTCTAAAGTGTAAATGATGTAGCTTTGACCACTCTAAACGTTGAAGCCCCTTTAGATATTTAACCTTGTTAAACGCACTCAAGAGTCTTCTTATTCTTTATTGGAACTTTTATTTGTAAGTTCTAAAATCATTTTGCCCGTTGCACCTTCTTTTGGTAAGTTTTAGACCATTTTAGATTATATTCTTAATACTCCATGCAATCTGCCTAATAAATCAATGTCGGAGCCTCTAAAGGTCAGATGCTCATCATTTATCATTGACACATATAACTTTATGGCTTCTTAAGTAAATCTTTGAACCTTTGAAGTGCCTCTAAAGGCCTGACGTTCCCAATCCTTACCTATGGCTACATTTCTAGAACATCTAAAGCTAACTTCAGATGTTCTAAAATTCCCTTTGAGTGCTATTATTTCAATAGTTATATCTTCACCTCTAAAGCTTCTATCTTCTCTTTTGAAGCAACTATAAAGAAACTCTGAAGCTTGAAGCTTCCTTCCGAGATTCTTCTTTTGCTGAAACTTCTTTTTTTCTTCTTAATATACTCTAAAGCTTCTTCCTTTTTCTGAACATCCTCTTATGCTTCTTCTTTCCTTCTAAACATCCCCTGAAGCTTCTTCCACTTTTTTACATGCACTCTAAAGCTTCTAAATATTCTTCTTCTTTCTCTTCTAAAGCATCTAAATGTTCCCCTTCTTCTTTCAGATGTCACTTCTGAAGTTCTAAAGCTCCCTCTAAAGCCTTCAGAACATCCCACTCAACGTTGCTGTGTCCTTTGAAATTTTCCTCTGAAATCAGAAATCTTAGCAACATTTCATCAAATTAATTTAATTCATTAACAAGATTTGTTAATTATCAAAACTAAACCCTTAGAATCAACATTTTTCCTCTTTTTGATAATGACAAAACTTGATGACTTGCATTAATAAAAATAATACTAATGAACTAAGTAAACTCCCCATATCTATATTATTCAATAAGCTTATGGAAGTTTGCTTCATTATAGCACGTTGTGCTAAGATTGATTCACATTCAAAACTTGTAAAAGTTTAGTTTCTCCTTCTTTCCCTCTTTACATTATTTTTCCTCAAATATAGTAAGTTATAACATTCTCCCCATTTTTGTCATAATCTAAAAGGTCTATGGGGTGAGTGTAGTGGCATGAACTAGCAATGGCAGAGCAAATTCTACAGCTGGGTGGATGTTCTAATCCGGGCAGCACAAGCAGGGAACAAAAAAGACACCCTCAGCAGACAAAGGCAGCAATCCCTGCTC
>JAYJMB010061766.1:0-17680 GCA_036873735.1 Pouteria campechiana | reverse complement strand
AATTTGAAAAAAAAAATGAAAACAAAAAAATAAACGAAACCCGGCTAGTCGTGTTAAAAAAATAAAATTTTATCCAAAATATTGAATAAAACCCAGCTTGTTCAATGTTTTAAAAAATATTTTTTTACCAAAATATCTAATAAAACTTGACCATGGTAATTGTGTTTTGAGAAAAATTTAACAAAAATACAAAATAAAACTAATTATGTTCAGTATTAATTTTTTTACCAAAACATTTAACAAAACTTGACTATGTCAATTGCTTTCTTTTAAAAAATAATAATCAAAACACACAACAAAACTTTACCAGGCTAGTTACATTAAAAAAAGTAATGAAAATATCAAACAAAACATGGTCAATTACGTGTAAAATATTATTTAAATTTTTTCTTTTTCTTTTTTATCTTACAATGCTTTTAACATGAATATCTACAGTTTACATAATTTCTAAATGTTCTCATGTGCTGCATCTTTAATACTATTAAAATAAGCTCTTTAATCACATCAAAATTCCATATGTTGAAAAGATTGTTAGTACGTTCCAAGAATATATGTTTAAAAATATTACTTTATCAAAATATTAAATTAATTTTTCTTGTGCAAATGATATTTGTGGAAGCAAAATCAGTATAGGGTGAAAACGGCGTAAATAAAAGTTCCTTTTTAAAATGAATATTTATGGAAGTGGGGTTTGAAGGCGAGAACTGACCGCTGCATGATACTAATATCTTATATCTCACGGCGCCGGAGCTTCTGTTTTCCAAGCCTGAAACAACAAATCGTGTCAAAATTTGATTGGTCGCACCAGGGTATCAGGTGATCCGTACTTAACCTCCGCATGCCACGTTTTAAGGATTTTCCAAAGTTCCTCGGCCGTTGAGTCCTCTCTCTCTGCCGTCCCGACGGGGATTCTCCGTAACCCGCGGCTTAAAGAATTACCATGCAACACCAGGGCAGAGTGGGACACGCGGTGTGGTATTTTGGCTCTATCTCACCTCAGAAAATATTTTAAATTTAATTATTACTTAAATATAGCAAAATCATGTAAACCGCGTATCCAAGTGAGCCAAACAAAATCAACCTTTCCTCGAGTTTCGTTTATTGACATGTGGCCGACATGTATACGCTTACAAGCACCAGTGTGCGTCATACCCGGCGCATGAAGTCCCCAGCCGCGGGCGCGTCACCTGCACATGCGATCAAGAAACTGCATGCATTAACCTGATTCATTTAATTTTTTATTGCAATTTTTATTATTAATTTGGATAAAAATAAATATCATATTAGAATATTTATTTTATTCTAATTTTATTAATTATGGTAGGTAAATATTGAAAAAAATTAATTTTTATTTTAATTTAAACAATAAAATATTCTTAAAATTTATTTGAGAATAGGTTTATTAGAATAATTTATTTTTCAAGTTATACCAAGTTATTATCAAATAAAAATTCCAACACAATATCCATTCTTCATCTAAATAAATCATAAAATACTACTATTTTTTCTGACGTGGTTTTACCCGGGCAATTTTTTTTAAAACTAAATGGATCACATCAATGCATGTGTGTAGTATCTTTACCGCCACCTAAAGTGAAAACCATGTATTTTCACGCGTTCACGCACCTAGCGGCGACTTCACAACTTGCCATTTCGCAGGTAAATGCACCACTCGTCGCTTCCTTTTTATTTTTAAGTAAATTTTGAATGATTAGATAAAATCAATCCATTCCAACTTTAATAATTAGCATTATTACTTTAGTTTAAACATGTAAAAGTATTTTAATTGGAGGCCCATGTAGGCCATATTATTTTAAAATGTATAAAATTATGTATACTGGATAAAAATTACTTATATCAATCTATATATTTATTGAAACGTTACAAACCTTTGTGTAAGACCCTGAAATTTTCAGGTACGTGAAGTTAATTTTCATCAGTTTGGTATGGGATATACTTAAGTATAATTTAATTTTTGAGAAAATTCAAAAAAAATTATAAATTATAAAAATTGATTGAATATTATTATTAATGCGAGGATGAGGAGGATATACATTAATCAATGATTAGCAAGTGAAGAAAAATCAAAAATGCAGGTAGAAAGGTGAAACACTAAGTATGCTACTAAATTTTGGTAAATTTCACTTTAAATCAATTTTAATTAGAAAAAATATATTAAATTATGGGAGATGACATGTTTACTAAGTGCAAAATTAATATGGACATTTGACTTACAAATATGGTAGCACATCTATGCTAATAGATAGAGTTAAAAAGGTGAGAAAAAGTAAAATTCTTTGTATGAGTATGGAAGTACATGGGGCAGTAGATCACCATTTTAATTTTGCAAATAAAAAGAGATGCGACACCACCTCTTCACCTCCATTATGTTGCAACCCCTTCCCACATTCCACTCATTCTCCCCTTTTCTCAAATTTCAGATTTTAGCTTAAATTAGTGAGGGAATTTAGTAGCAAACTCAAATATATGTGATTTGTGGTTTGTAGCATCAATTTTCTTTTAGATTCAAAGGGTGACAGCCATCCAAAATTAAAAATTTGCTACTATGGGTGGGACCCACCAAGGAAATCAAATTCAAAGGTAAGTAATTTATCGAAACAAGTTGTTAATTATATGTATATAGTTGTTTATTTAAAGAATGGATTAAATCTTGATGTTTGAATGAAGTGGAACAAATAGGGTTTGCTGAAAAAAATTTCAGCATGATTAATGGTTGTGATTAATGGCATTGTAATATAATTAATGTTTAATTAAGTTGAGACAAGGATTAGAGATGATGGGAATGAAGCATAGTTGCTAGAAATTTGAAATTAGTAGAGTAAACACCCTGTTGTCCAGGTCTGGAATTATTATGATTTAAGCTGGGAGATTAGCCAAACTGTAGAGGGCTAATCATGGCTTAAGTAACATACTAATGTAGCAACTAGTGGGCTCAAACAGACTGTGAATTGAAGAGAATTAAAGTGGATAGTTAATGCTAGATACAAAACATTGAATGTGTTTGTTACTGAATCTAATTGTAATTCCTTAACGTATAGGGTTGTGATTATGAGGAATGATTAAAGATTGTTTAAGGGGTATGTCCCAGGATTAAGAGACAATGCAAATTACAAATGAAATAAGGTAAGCAGGTGTTTTAAATTTGATTTGATTTGGATAGCATAAATTCTAATTTTTGGGCATTAAATATTAATACAATATGACATATCATATGATGATTTAAATGAGCTTTATTTACTTAGTTTAATCATGTTTAATGTAGTTTAATCATGTTTAATGTCTTGAGTTAGTGTGTATAATTTGCATTAAAAAAGATTGAAAATAGATTGTCAATTGTATGAAAAACAAAACATGTACATTGATTTTAAATTGCTTATTAAGTATCCTTCTTGAGCTTGATTCAAAACCTATAAAATAGCTTGATTTTGTGAATATAAAAATATATGGTCATTCTCTATACGTCAAATAAAAATTTTGAAAATTTTCATGGAAAAGTTCTAACATTTAATGGTCCAAAAAAATCAAGGAAGAAAATACCCCAAAATTCGCCCGCTGCCCATTTTACTAATATTTGTTAATTTTTGTATTTTTATTTTTCATTCCCTCAAATTAAGTTATTTTGAACTAAAAATTTTACAAAAATTCAATTATATTATTTTTTTAACTACAAAAAATAATTTAGATGAAACAGAGCTGAAAATTTTTATGTATAAATTTTTTTGGATTTTTATATTTTATTTTAATTTACTCAATTTAAATTATTTTTAACTAAAAATTTGGTCATACAATTTGGATACTATGTGGAATCTACAAAAAAAAAATTTAGGTCAAAATGATATTTATAAACTAGTAAATAATAATTTTATTTTAGAATTTGTGTATATATATTTTACCCCTCAGGAGTGCCAATAAGTTCTGGTTTTGACATCTGGTTGCCGTGGAGCCTAGTATGGCTTATATATATATATATATTATGATGTCCGTAGGGCTAATATGTGTCCACCATGTGGTAAGGAGTGACCTGATTGGCCAGTAGACGATTGTGTGGGCAGCCAGCGTGGCCGGGCATTATTATTGGCCCGGAGAGCCTGATTGGTATAATTTGCCTGAGTAGCCTAAGTAGACGTGTTTATGGAAAACTAGTATTCTTGTGAGACGGTGAGGGCAGGGTGCTACTAGATACAACAGTGTGACTGTGTGGGCCTGGCAGGCTTCTAACCAGGAGTGTCGGATGAACTTGATGCGCTAAAGAGTAAAATGGTAGTGTTCTGATTTGTGTGCTTCCCGGGAAGGAATGTGTGAATGGTTGAGGAGTATATGGATGATGGTAGAGTAGTGTACTAGTATAAGAGGTGACCATATAATATGAATTAATAGATAAAAAGGGCAGTATAACTTATTAGTATTCAAGTTGATATTGACCGGTTAACTATGTATACGATAACATATGATTATGTGAATGAAATAAGTAATGAAATGTTAATATTAAAATCTTAATAAACCTGATCACTAACTGACTGTGACATCCTGCATATGACATGACATGACATGTTTTGCCTGTTTGCGTTATTGTTTAATGCTCTATTCACCGCTATCTATTACATTTTACAGTCATGTTTTTCCCCTTACCTGCTTACTGAATTTGCCCAGACTCATCCTTTTATTTAAATTTTTAACTAATAGGCTAGAGGACGGACTTCAACAGGGTGTTGGGTCTCATGCCGGGGCTAGGCCGTGACCCTAGTAGAGGCTTTACTCATTTTCATGATGTATGATGATGTATATTATTGGATGAATTTTGGATGTATATTAGATATGTATCATTATTTAGTTGTATAACATGTTATCTTATGGTGTGGGTGCATATGATTTGACAGCTAGGGTACAGTATACACCAATCTTGGTCTATGAGCGCTGTGGTGATGTGTGTTGTAAAGGTGACAGTTATATAGTTTGTGTAGGAAATGGTAGGACCTGGAGGCAACTATATTATACTTGCATATTTGAGGGTATTTGTTATATAATTATTATGGTTTAGTATGGTGTATACAGGACAATGGTGATAAATCAAGAAAGAATTTGCCGTAATTTCCTTTGAATTTACCACTAATGACGTTCCAGGGAGGATAAGCGTTACACTTTGTTGAATCATGAATTAATATAAGATGAACGATTTCAAAGTTATGAATGCATAATTATATTCTTGAAAGTCCCACAAAAATTGAAAAAGTTTAAAAAGGTGGATATTAACTCTTGAATAATCCTAAATTTGGACCCAGTAAAGTCTTTTATTTAGATAATATTTAGCTTTCTAAATAATAAATAATGTTAAATAAGATGGTTGGATTATATTTCATTTAATTATCCATCCAAAGTGACAAAAAATGAAAAAAAAATTCTTTAAAATTTTAAAGGAGTCATTCCTTTAAACCATTTACCTGAGTCAACAGATTTAACTTGGGTGTTGGTCGAGCGACACAATCATGTAACAAAAACCTATGCGCAAGGAGTGGGCTGTGTTAGTAAAGGGTTACCCATGCATGCATCACATGATAGATTTGTTTGATCCAAACGGTCCACTAACTTTTAAAGAAAACTATTTAGATAAATAAAAATTCACATAAAATATTGGTATGCATTAAAAAAATAAAATAGTAGAAGAGAATATCTTCATCATTGAAAATATTTTAAGCAAAAACAATTATATATATTATATTATATATTATCTAATTCATTAAATGTGTATTTTATAAATCAATAAATAAAAAATAAAAAATTTATCCGACTTGAATGAGTTGATGAATTGAACGTTAACTATTTGATTATTTTTCCCTTTCGATTTTGTATAACTTGTGTATTTTATTTAAGTATTTTCCAGCTCAGATTAAAGCAACAACTATGAAATTTCATTTAAATTAAAATGATTTTTATTATCTTATTTAAATTAGCTGATTTAAAGGAAATTTAATATTTTTACTCTTATCTTAGAAATAGACGTAAATATATCTTTCTAAACTATAATTGTTGAAACGCAATTTGTTAATTCTTAAATTTGTCTAATTATATTAACATAAATATTTTATTGTGATAGTTATTTTTTTACTTAAAAATTTCATAAATTATAACTAATTTTCTTTCAAAGTTCAGATCATGGTTTGGTCAGTGGAGTTGTGGCGGACAGAGTTAATATGTGATTTTGTGTCAGGGGTGAATTCCAATTGGTCCATTTGGTGCGTATACGGTCTGATTCGTGGAGAAGAAAGAAAGACACGTCTCTAATCCCATTTTCAAGGTCCAATCGAAGGTTTTTCTTTCTTTTTGTTGTTGATTGTCCATTAAATGTCCAGTGTTTTAATAATCAGATAACCACATAATGGAGTCGTGAATAATTATGGCTCTATATTCATGTGCAGGCCTTCACCATTTTCTTTTCTTTTCTTTTCTTTTTTTGTTTTTGTTTCCTTTTTATCTAACCATCTAGCTAGCATCGACTATGTCCCTAAATAATAAGGCCATGAAGCCCACAAATGCTTATGTCCTTAGCAACTGAATCAAACATCTGCGAGCACTGTCATCTCAATGTAACAATCTATAACTGCAAATGTACCCACACAGCCGCTGTTGCTGTCCAAAATTTCTTCCTCATTGTATATAGACTTTGAACATCCAATTCATCACATCTACCCTAGACTTTTGGTTTTCGATGTTTGAAAATAAGCAATTAATACTTGGATTTATGGTAAGAGCATACTAGCTGCAGGTTTCTTTTGGGAAAGAAAATATTGGGTGAAGAAGGAAGCACTTGAAAGTTAGGTAAAAGGGGGCCTAGGGTGCTTGAAACTGTCACGACCCAATGATATGTAATGGATCAAACTTCTATGGTGGCAAAATATTAGCGGTTTTTCTATATCAAAATCCACGTTCAATCATAGATGAAGTATCAGTTGTCAAATATTGATTACTATGATCCTCTTAATCACGTCATTTTCCTCACACAACACAAGATTTGAAGTCTCTCGAGTGTGTTGATCATTGCCCACTTGCGCTTCTTGGTCTCTAAGTTGCTTTCGCTAATCGTCATTCTAAAGGAGACGAATGACTTCAAACATTGAGTTTGGTTCTCTTCAAATGGAAAGTAGTGAAGTTGAATTGATGATCCACCGCACAGCAACAGAAAGTATCTGTGGGGCAGACTGGTTTCTATTCATGATGCTGAATTGCTATTGACAACCACTTGCAAGAGTTTTATTGAAAGACACTATGCTACTAATCAAAGAGAAAGAAAACCAACAGAAGGGGATACAGTGACAATAAAGTTGTCCTTCGTATGCAATAAACTCGGAATTATGATCCTCTTTAATTAATTTCTCAATCAAAACTATTCCGAAAAAGCAAAAGTTCAAAGAACTCTATTGTAAGCAAGTATGATAGTGACATGAAACAAACACGCAAAAAAAACTAGCGATGAAGTCAATAGCTCGTAAACAATGAGAGAAACAAAAAAAAAAAGGCAGACCATTTGCATATACAACATTGATCTGATGTCAGTAAAACAGGTATTCCATTTCCACCTTGGTTGCGTCAAAGCATCAGGCTGATCAGGTTTTATCTGCAAATAAACTGGCCTTAAAAAAGTGTGGCACATATTAATCATTATTGTCAATGTTCAATGTCACTGCTATATAACACCCATCTTTAGTGTTTACAGCTTTTATTGATAACTGCTGCTGGAAAACAAGAATTTTTCTACACGTTCTCGGCTGGTTAGATGGGCTACAAGTTCATTGCCCTCCTTAGGGATGAAAGGCAATGGGGAGGGAAATCAAATTTGAAAATTTTCCCACTGAAACTCATCCTGAAGTGGTTATGTCAATGCCCGTACCATTTCTAATGTTTAATATTTCACGATAATGAGATATGAATGGCATTTGGATGTACGATCTGCCATGATGGGGCCACCTTTTTGGGTAGTCTTCAGTTGCTCTTGTGCATATTCAAGTTCTCCCCATTTCTGCATCTTGTTTCCTTCTATGATAATACCATCCTCCAAGTTCAATTGCAACAATCAAGTATTGTCTCTTCGATTAGTTCTTCTAGAATGATCTCTTCCATTTCCATGCTGATGCGTTCAGCATCAATACGGAGATTCATCCATGTTCTGCATTTTTCAATGTCTTTTCCAATGATCTCATCTATTGTCTTTGGAAACTGTGGGATGAGATGCTGCTTAACACCTTTCAATACCTCTTGGACAACATCTTTTCCCACTGGAACCCTCCGAACACTGGGCCTGACAAAGGACACCCATGGAGAAAAGTCGAAGAATTTATCATACATCTCCTTGAGAACTTCATTTATGCAATCAAAGAAGAGCCTCCACTCCCCTGATGACTGGGCAGATGAGGCTTCTATTTCATTGAATAGAGATGGATTGAGCAGTAGTTGTGGGAAATGCTTCCACTCGATGGTTTGATTTTGATGTAGATCAGCGGCTTCCAAAACATTTTGGACATATTTAAAATTCCTTTCATGCAGCTCCACATGATCTTTTAGTTTCACTTCAGGAACTATGGTTCCAGAAGCAAGATTGTCACATTGGTCGAAATGCATTACTCGTGCTTCCATGGGCAACTTAGCTGCAGATATTTCAGAGTATGGTTTATGTTAAGACAGTATACAATTAGAAAACCACATAACTCAGCTCAACGTGATGTTAATCTATACTAACTGAAAATGCAAATTGGTGAATGTAAAATCAAATGAGGCAATTTGTGATGCTGATTGAAATTAGCAAATGAATGGGAAAATCTAGAAGTTACGAATGAATGAAATTCAGTCATCCTACTCTGCATACCATTCACATGTAAGTATTTGTTTGTCAGAAGATACATGGAAAGTTAATGACATTACGCTACATGTATTTAGTAGGCAGTAATGCAACAATGGATAAATCAGAAATCACAGAGTTTGGAAAATTCTTAAAGAGTTCAGTGATTTTTGTACCATTTTTGTCATGGTCAGGAATATATTGCACTTATAATATTGGTCTACTGGGTGTTTGAAGAGCCTTAAGAGGATTGAGTTCCCAAGTCAACATTCAAATGCAAATATGTAACAGTATCACTTGTAAGTTGACGCTCATACAGCTTACCATCCTGGGGGCTTGCTGGACTCATAGCATCTTCTGTGAAGACTGGTTCAAGAACAGAAACTGGACTTGGACGTTCAACCTTTTCACTCATGGTTTCTGAAGCTTCTTTTTTATGGATAAGCAAATGACTTCCTGAGAAGGGGACTAAGGGAGATTTGGGTGCTCTCTTCTCTTTGGACAAGTCCTGAAAAGACAAAAGAGAGAAATTAGATACCAGAGCAATTTTTTTCTTTTTTGGCCTTTTCTTTTATTATTATTATTTTTTGACAAACACCATCATTGCCCAGAATGGTACAAATCAAGTATCGAGAAGGTTGGAGAAATCAGCTATTAATGTAAATAGCAAAATAAGTTCTTTCCATGTGCATGCTTGATTTAAATCTAAGTTGCCAATGAAGTGGCTTGCCATGTTCTGATGTTGCCAAAAAGGGAATATGTGACCAGTCATCTATATTCAATTTGCAAGTATACCATCTGAAGACAGACCAAACTTCTATTCCAGAGCAGAATTCTTTGCACATTTGGAGCCACCTGCTAAATGGCCACGGATTCCCTGAATGGACTAGAATGTGATTTGGACTAAGGTAGGTAGTTGACAGAGAAGTATTACAAGCATTCCCCAAAGAAACAGTTAAGGATATCATTTACCTGCGCAAAAATTTCAGACGATGGATCATGCTCTACAGTTTCAGTTGATTGATTGCAGTGAAAGCTGTCTGCAATAGGTGTTCTCCTTTCTGGTTCAGGTGGCAGATCCCACATAGTACTCTCTTCCATGCATAAATCATCTACTATTTCTATCATCTCCATGCCTCCTGCAAAAAATTTACGTTATGAATGCAATATCATATACAAAGCACCAAAAATAGGCATCCTTACAAATTTTCCTCCATTGGATAGATTCATGAGAAGATATCTCATCTCTGATCTCACTTTAACATATCTGGTTTATGAAGTAAAGCCCTTTTTGCCATAAACTTGTCTCAAAGTCAGGTCACATCACAATGTGAGCTCCAATGAATGTTGCACCAACATTTTTTTCTTTTTCATTCAAGCATCCATTTGTGAAATGTTGTTCACATGGACTGACCTGATTTGTGGACTGTGGCATTTTCAGCTGCAGCCCACCTAATGAATGAACAGCCAGGATCTTGAAAATGCAAGCAATCCCAGCATTATTGTGGAAAAGATCCCCATCATCCCTCCAAAAATGAATTCCATGCATGCTTATGCTTTTCAATGTTCAAACTTACACCATATTCAAATCAATACCTCTAGGACTTGAAGTTTCTCTGCTACAAATGTGCTCCTGGATTTTTGAAGCATGAACATTCTCCTTGAAAAGTTCCAATCTTGAAACATGCTCTCTTTTTTCCACATCTTGATTACAGTCTTCAGTCAACAACAAATTCTTAACAGTCTGAATTGACAAGCTTGAGCAATTAATGGATTCTCCTTCCTTGAAAATTGACAAATTTTCACTCTTGGATTGACCATCGTAAGGAGAACTGGAAGCAATCCTAGGTTCCTTGTCATCTCCAAGACTTGATGTTAAAGGTAAACCTTTACCCTCTGAAGTTGTAAGAATTCTTCTCAATGTTCTTGGTAGCTGTCCAGATGGCAAATCTTCACCTCCACATCCAGCATTCAGCATCTCTGCAAGATGCTTTTTGGCTTCATTATAGATATTACACTCTCTTTGATAATGATAGTCAGCAGTCTTTGAATTTTCTTCCTCACTGGAACTAGATATTTCAGCTCCATATGCAGCACTTGGCTGATGCTCATAAAGACCTCCTATTTCTCTTTGATCGAATCCAATAGAAGGTTCATAAGATACTTCAGTTTTGAAAGGCTTAACAGTGGTATCTCTCGAATCCTGAGGCCCATTTGAAATTCTCTGCGTTTCATCTCTTAACACTGGGTTCCTCTTCTTCTTGCTCTCTATGACTGAACGTTTCAACTTACGTGTAATTTCTCTAATAGAAAAATGGGATGCAAACCTTTCACTCTCCGATTGGTTAGACAGTGTATAATGAGATTGTGATGAAGAACTTGATTTGTTTAAAGTAGTAGAACTCTGAATGGTTGTGGAATTCTTAGGCTTCAAAATGACAATCCTGCTTGATTCATTTTTAAGCTGCAACTGTGAAGCCTTGTCCTTTCTCCCAAAAAACCTAGGCATGCTTTCTTTTCCATTCTGCTTATGACTGATGTTCTCATTGCCCTGCGTCAAACTGCTGCTCTCTTCTATTTTGGATAATTTCTCCAACTGAGCATTCCTCAGGTCTTGAATGTGCTTCATCAACAATGAGTTTGGGTCTTCTAGGAATTTCAGAAACAACTCCTTGTTTGAATTCAATATTTCTAATGCATCCATGCATTCTTTCGACTGGTGGAGAGCTACATCTTTGGCATGTTGCTTTGCAGTGATAAACTTCTGATTTAAAAATGACTCAGTATCTTCACCAGGTTCTTTTTTGATGATTGGATGCTTCAGAGGTACCTTGCTGTGAAGCTTATGTTGTGGGTCATGCTTCTGGCCTGAGCTATTCGGGGTTTGGCAAGAATTCTGCTTGTTCTTGAGATTTGGATGCATTTCAAGAATTTGATGTTTATGCGTGCCAGGCTCTTCAACAACCAGGAATCTTCCATTCGACTCTGGATGATTTGATTGATGATGGTCTATGTGTGCAGAAGGTCCCAAGTTATTTGGATGCTGATTGCAGATCATGCTATATGTCTTGTTTGTCTGCCTACGGTTTACCCTCAAATGGCCCTCACGTCTTGAGTTGAATCCCATCTTCTCATTTGTAGCTCTGGTAGTCTGCTTCCTTGAAGGCTGCAACCTGGACATCTCTTCATCAATAAGTACTTTGACACTTGTCTTATCCGATCCAACCTTCTTTGTTTTGCTTTCTTTGTGGTTCTGATTCATTCATATTTCAAGGAATGATGTCATACAAACAAATAGATGTGAAGCTATTGGACAGCAAATACACATGACTAAAGCTCATAGTACAGCAAGCAAATTATGTCAAAGTGGGTTTGCAGTAAAGTTAAGGGACTCAAAAGGTGGGTCTCTTTATCATTAGAATGGCCAAAAATGCACTTTGAATCATAAACTTGGCGGTTTTTGATTTAGTAATTCCCTTCTGATTCAGATGCTGTGATTATGCTATTTTTGAAGCTTGCTCTAGTGCTTAGACTAGGAATAACAGTAACTTGGTACATAAAGGTCATCAGAAACATATCTCAAGCGACGAGTTAGTACTTAGTAGTGATTCTTTTTGTATTCTTTCAGGATTAAAGTATTACGTGGTCAAAATCTTAATTAGAACTGACTTGAACTTAGCCTGCCCTTTTCTTTGTGAAAAGTGAAAATGATAAAAAGACTTGGCTCCATTTGGATACCTGAAAAGGGGAGCAAAAGATGTATGGAAAAAATTAAATATGTAAAAGTGAAGGAAATGAGAGAAGATGATGTCATACTTAAAGTGAATAAAGATAGAATAAATAGAGTTAATGAAAAGAAGACATAGGATTAATGATTAAAAGTATAGGTAATGATGATAAATCTCACGTTGCACTAAACAGTGAAGGAACCTTTTCTTCCCTGTTTTCCAACTGTGTTTGGATACTTGGAAAAGGGGAGAAAAAAGTTGAATCTGAAAAAGAGGAGAGAATGGAAGAAGATGATATCAATTATAAAGTGAATAATGACAAAATAATTAATGTGGATGATGGGAAGGATATGATCGATGATTGAAAATGTAGATAATAATAAGTTAAAAAACAAGGTTTTGAGCGTAGAAAAACACCATGTTATACTAAAGGAGAAAGAAAACAGGAGTGTATCTGTGTACCCGAGTTAAAGGAAAAGACAACAACTTTAGTGCAGTTACTTTGTTGTTCATGTTGACCATTTGTATTTTCAGTAACAATAACTAGAAGGATCTGAGGCTGCATTTGATAGCCATGCCCAATTTAATTCAATAAATTGGAAATGGCCCAAAAAGAATCAGCTCTGCATCAATTATTAGGGGAGATTGCAACCCAAACAGCACTTCAGGTAATCTTGAGTTCAACTTTATTCACACAGCTGAATTAAGGAACCATTACCACTGTGAAAATGCTCAATCACTTGAAGTGTTACAGTCTGTGCAAAGTGCAATTGTTAATCCAAACACACGCTTGAACTCTTTACTAAAGTTATTCTTCACTTTTTGTTTTACTCACAGAAAATTTATTAGTGCCTGCACCTGTCCCCTTTTGCTTTTGATTACCATTTGCCAGCAAATTCCTTCCAGTCCTTGGATATCCCCTGCCTGAGAAAAAACATAAACGCAAGGTCTTGAATGAGTCAAAATTACCGTAGGATAACTGTATGAATATAAGCCTGCAATATACATCTGATAACATAAGAGAATTCTGGCAAATAGACTATTTGTAATAGGCTAACATATTATAAGCCATGCAAGTCATTTCAGAGGAAGCATGACACATTTTGATGGCAGGGATTATTTTCCTACTCATTTGCTATAATGCTTTTGACTGGACACATTTGTTCGCTATAATCTTGTGCTCTGGAGTCTAGGCATGATAAATTCAGAAGTGCGTATTTCTGTACATCATATTGCTATAATTAGCACAAATTTCTTACCAATGGCATGCCTTCCGCTTCTATGTCTCGTATCTGAAATAAATCTTAGAATGGGGCGACCTGTCCGGAAGTTGAAGAGACTAATCAGACCCCCCATACAGTTGCGATGATCACTTTCAAACTGCATAGATTGCTTGTGCAATTGCTTCGCCATAGAGAATAGGTTAAGCACTCAAACTCTGGAAGCTTTCATCTCACTCTAATCAACTCACTCAATCTGTAAATCTTGCCTCGAACCTGATTGAAAAACTGGAGAAAAACAAAATTAGCTTGGTAACATAAATTGCAATAAACAGTGTTGGCAGGAAGATCAGCAATTTTCAGGGTGCAAAAACAGTGAAAATCAGTGTTTGGCATCTCGAAATTTTAGGATTTCAAGTTTTCCCCAGGATCATAGGTAGGCCTCATGCACACAAGATATATGGCCATCTGGTGGGACCACCATATGAGCAACCGGGTTTTCAAGATGACCTGTTTGGTCTCTCACTATCAACACCAAAACCAGTCTCCGTGTTCTTCCAAATTAGAAACAGAACAAAACAAATAAAAGAAATTTGAATAATGAAGAATTTGAATCAATAAACAAAAACAGAAAACAAAGGCATACCAGAAGCCCCAACTTCCAATTTCAGGGGTATGATTTACTAGTTGATGATGGCAACAAGGATGAAGCAGAACAAGAACAACAGCTCTTAGTGGAACCAAAGACACTCTTAACTGACTACAAACCCAAGAAAGCTTATCATCTTTCCTTCTCCCATAAAAAAAGGACTCCAGATTTCAATCCACTCTGTCAATTGACCGCCCCTCAAACCTTTTCCTTCAAGAATAAAAAAACAAAACCAACATTCTGATCCAAACTCTTCCCAAATTCCACTAAATGCAAAGGACCTTCAAATAAACTGCTCTGTTTGTACAAACTCATGAACCAAAATTCTTTCCAGATATCTATTTCACACAACCCAAGCATATAAAACAACTTCCGATCTATTCATTCAGCCGACATATTAAAGTCAAATCTAATCCTTCAATTCTCTCAACCAATCTCCCCATGTGAAAAAAAAGATCTTTCGGGGTCGAAATCCACAAGCTGAGAGATACAGAAAGCCATGTAGCCGTTCAACCTTAGCTAGTTTCAGTCTGTAACAAGTGGACAGCTCACCATGACTACTCACAGGTCAAGATTGCAGCGCCTCCAAGAGCTGAAATTCTTGACTTTGAAGACAGTGTAGAGAGTGCTCAAGGTGGGGGCACTTGTAGGTGAATACCCATGTGTGGAAATGCCTTGGAATAACTGGGTGGTGGGATTTTATTCATTTTTCTTTCATGGGTGTTTGGGTGGTGGTTGCCATTCAAGTCCGGCTTGGAAGAGGACTACAAAGAAGACTTCCCCAACTTTCGTTTGCAGACGCGTGTGCCAACTCACGGCGATTCCGCGCGCAAAATGAGCCAAAAAGAAGCGCGCGACACTCCAACGTACTTCTCCGATGCATCGAAGTGCTGCATACAACCATTTGTTTCTGAACAAATCATATGATTTTATATAAATCCGATCCGTCCATAATGTGTTCCGCATGATTAATATTATTTTTATATAAAATTATGATGGGCTATTATTCTTTTTTTCAATCAAACGTCTTTGATAATTGGATCTGATTGGTATATAATGTTAGATAATTGGTAATAGACCGTGCTATGGTAGACATTTTCTAACGATTAGATGTCTGAAAAACAAGGAATGATGGCTTGAAAAAAGTGTGTGCTTGGACAAATGGACACAGCAGCTGTACAAGAATTTTCCCTTTTTTGTATTTCACGTTGGGGACAACGGCCGACGACGAATGGTACACTGGATGCATGTGATAACCTTCTTGTTGCGGGATTTGGATACTTTACAAATAATCTTTTAATAAATCTATTGCTTCTAAAATTTTAGATGTCTAGAATGAGAATATATGATTGAGAAGAAATAGAGAAATTTTTGCTCATTAAAATGATAAAATCCAATTTATGGATTATCATTTGTCAAAAATTTATAGTTTAAATATATATAAATAAGAATTTAACGGTATGGATCATAAATATATGGGGCCAACTAGGATCATTTGGATTAACTTGACAAGATGTAGAAGATTGTGTCCGTTCAAAATCTCGACTTCAATTAAGATCTACTGGCTAGGAAGTTAAGATCATGCAGAATGAACGGTTGAGATCATATTTAGAGGAGCATATATCTCGAATATTAGCTGGTGAGTTGGACTACGGAGAGAGGTTACGCCACCCCCACCGGCCGCGTTGGTTAGTTGACCCCGCCGAATGAAGACTACGTCTCACCTACATCCCGCTGCATGCTAAGCATGAAAAGCATCCACGTCAGCCTCCCCAACGTAATTCTTTGGGGTGGCCACCAATGGGCCTAGCGCAGTGAGAAGAAAATGGTAAGGTATAAAATATTTAAAGAATAATGTCATGAAATAAGAATAATGCAGATAATTTTTTTAGAAGACAACATTAATAGTAATAATTGAAAATTAATATATAAACATGTAATAAGAACATAAAATTAGATTATCAGACTAGTGCATTAAAGGAGGGTTCTTTGGTAATAAAACATTTTCATCCTATTCCATCTCTTTTAATCCTTAATTATCAGACAACTCTAATAATAATAATAATAATTATTATTATTATTATTATTATTATTATCTATAATTTCAATTACCTCTCATCTTTTATAAACAAATACTTATTTTATTTTTGATTATTACCCTATTTCACTTACATCGTTCTTTTTCTTTTCCTTCACCTCTTCAAGAATGGTTTTTTTTATTATTATTTTCCACTCCTCCACCTCTCCTGACATTTTTCAAATGGACCCAAAATTTCACGAGAATTAAAAGAGTTAAAAAATTCCTTTCTCCTCAAGAACACACCTAGTGCATGAATGAATGGATGTGCATCTGTTACTTGTATGTGGGCATCAGAGCACACAAACCATGTAAAATCTGGTGCACTATAAATGCAATGGCATTGGACAACCTATATATGGCCCCATCGGCAAGAAATTTCAGTCCGATGATAGCAAGGATGGTGGTTGAATGGTCTCATCAGCCACATGAGACAATAGCTACCTTATATCTATCCCTCTCATTCTATTGTTTGAGTGTGGGATTGGTGAGTGATTGGTCTAATAAAATAAATAAATAAACAAGACAGCAAAGAAAGAAAGCTTGTTGTGACATTGTCCCCGTACTCTAGAAAATTAAATTAATTGGTATTATTATGATTATTTTAATTTTTAGGATTGGCCTGATTGTCACTTTCATTCATTTTTAGTATGTTCTTGCCTGCTACGTTCGTCATGGTCTAACAAAATTAAATTGAATTCTTGAAATCCATCTTGCCAAGAAAATGCATGATTTCATTGTCAATTTGGTGTAGCCATGTTCCAAGGAATCCAATAAAGATAAGTAGGATTTTTATCCATAATTGTCCAAATTAGAGTTTATGAAAGCATGGTTTTTATAAAGTTCATATAAACTTTAATTTTATTGAATTTTGAATTTTTTTCAATCGAATGAAATTAGTCCTTTTTTAGAAATTTATTTTGGAGATTCAAGACGTCCTTATCAAGAGAAATTGGAGATTTTTTTTTTCTTTTTTAAATCAAACGATGGCCATGGCTTTGGACCACCCCTTCCTACTGCATCACACTTTGTACATCAGCTATTGGTGGAAGCATTAAAGAGCCGTATGATGTATACTTTACACTCGAAGAATAATACACGGATTTTAATTCAACTCATCTGTTTGGACTTTTCACCGACTTATCCTCAATGTCTATT
>JAYJMB010061755.1:0-26281 GCA_036873735.1 Pouteria campechiana | reverse complement strand
CTTTTCATCTAAAATGCTTATTTATTTCCTCTTGATTGATTTTATTTTAAATTATTATGCTTGACCATGAAATCATTCCTCTTTTCAAAATTTACTTTTTTCTCATCTTTTCATAATCTCAAATATATTTTAAATGTAAAAAGGTTTAAAACAAAAAAGAAAAATAAAAAAACAAAGAAGAAAGCTCTGTCTCAAATTTAACTTCAAATCATTTTAGATTAGTTTTACATTTGATGAATAGCTTTTAATGGATGATTGAAAATATTTGACTTGTGGTCTTTTCGAAATGTCAATTAATATATTTTCACGTGGGCTGGAGTTGGATGGAAGGATCGACCCCATGTGATCATACCATTGTTCTTGGGGCATATTTTTATTTTTATTTTATTTTTAATGAAGGGATGCATTTTGGGTTGGAGCGGGTTGCTTGACTCCTTTCTCACCCTTAACCCTAAGTAGATGCGGGTTCAGGTTGACTAATGGCTTTCCAATCATACCTAACATGTGAGTTCGAGTTGAACACGCAACGATTTATACCCCTGGTTGGGGTGTCTGCTAGGCCAATAACAAGCTTAAGCCTAGCTTCAGCAAAGCCCATTCTCTCTCTTCTTTCCCCTTCTCTCTGAAGTTTAGGCCATTAGGCCCATCATCAATCAGGCCAAGCGCCAAACCAAGCCCAACACCAAGCCAAGCCCAGCTCTGAACTGGGCCTAGCATCATTTCCAGCAACCAAAGTTGTATATTGGCTGAACGGCATTGTTTGGCCCACTTTTTAAACCCTTTTGATGGCTAGTTAGCCCAAAAATTTATTTTTGGCCCTATTTATTGGTTTTAGACCTATTTTGTAGAGAAAAGAATTAGTTTTTAATCAGAAAAGTGTGTTTTTTCATGAATTTTGTGCAATCTGTGTTGTGAGTTAACTCAATGAGTTAGCTTAATGAGTTGCAAGGATGGTATTGTGTAAAATTAAGATGGATTGGTACCTATATGGTTCTAAGTGTTGGTATGTGGTTATTTTACTTGACCTACAAGGTCTTTTTTGAAGGTTTTGCATTATATCATGCACACATCATTTATATACATATGTATGCTTGTTATTATGACTCATTGATATTTTTTGGGTCAGAGATGTTGCATATCATTTAACATCCATTGTGCAGAAGTGGATGTGTTATTGGACCCAATAGGTTGGTGGTGGTCTTCATTTCTATTTCTCGACAGATTCTATGCATGCTAGAAGGGTTGCTTTGACTGTTAGAAGACCGCACACCATCAAGTCAGTGAGGCTTACATGTTTTTTTATACATCATTCATATATGAGCAAGGCCATATGTGAGCATGATGGCTTTGTGTTTGCATTATTGTGTGTGTTGGATTGTTTGTGTATATTAATTTCCACTTTTGTTTGCTGAGATCTCGTGAACTCACCCGATTTTCCTATTTCAGATGGTGCAGAACTTTCCGGCCAGTAGATGCATGGGCTTGGGGATAGGTCCAATGCTGACATTGGAGGATGTTTCTAGATACTTGTTATATTTATTTATTGGTTTTATGTTTAAACAAAAAATAACATTTTTGATGTAATAAGTTGATATTTAAGTTTATCTAGAGAATTGTCTTTATTATGCATTTATTATGGTTGGTATTATATTTATCTAGCATGAAAGATCCTGGATTTACGCATAAGGCTAGGTTGGTGGTATGGGACACTATCCTAAGCTTAGGTCGTTGTAAAAATGCTCAAAAGTAGCCAAAATAAATCCAACTTAGAATGGAATTTCAACTTGCTAGGCACAAATCCAATGGCAGAGCAAAACCATTGGTTGAGGGGGGCAAAATTTATACTTTTAAAACCTGCTTTGAATTACTAAAATAAAAAATTCTTTAATATAATGCATTATAACATTACTCTTTAAAAATAAATATATTGTACCACACACATCATAGAAACAATCTAGTAATAAGCTAATAATACTTGAATAGCTAAAATAAAAACTACAACGAATACATATATAATACAATCATTTCAAGACAAATAAATAGATTTTACAGTTATGACTTATTTAAGTTACTGGTAACTCGACATTGCTTTGAGGAATCTCTTGGATAATTAGTTTCTTAGGGAATCAATTGTATTTTTTAGATTATTATTATTATTATTTGACAAAAATTCATCCATAATCTATTACGAAGAAAAACAATGTTCAATTAATTAGTTAATAAATTTTAAAATGTACACTTAGAATTTTAATTAGCTTGATTCACCATATTTTAAGTACATAAAAATTAAAGATAAAAATTCTAAAATTTATATTTGTCAATTTCATTGAACAAATTATATTCTAAAATGGTCTAAATCATATCACTTGAAAACAAAATTTACAAAATATAGTTTGTTTGCAAGATAAACAATAAATTTTAATTTATAAAACAAAATTAACTACAAATTATATCTTCTAATGCAATTTTTAAGTCAAATCAACAACAATAGAATCAATTGAACAAGAAAAATTCAAACTATAAATTATGCTCAAAGATAATAAAAATAAATATCAGTTAGGACTTATAAAATATTATCAAGCAAAGGAGATCTCACTTAATTATTCTTTCTTTTTTGTCAAAGAAAGACTCTCTCTAATTAATGCACAAATTCCAAAGAGAAATTCAAAAGAAAAACATTCAAGTCAAATGTACAATTTAAGATTTTCTAAATCAGATGATAAAAAAATAAAAATAAAAATTTGATTTAAGGTTCCTCAATTAAGAAAATGCTAGGAAAATTGAATAACAAATAGGGTTCTTTAAATCAAATAATAAGAAAAAGGAAAATAAAAACATGATTTAAAATTCTTTAAAATGAATAATAGAGGAATTAAATAGTAAATATAAATTTAGAGTTATCTAAATTAAATAATTGAAGAATATAATAAAATAATATAAGAGAAAAGAAAATTTAAAGATAAATAATTGCAGCTTGCTAATACAAAAATGGGGAAGAAAGTCAAACAAGTTTGCTGCTAGGGCATGTGGCTTTCTAGAGTTATACGGCCAGTTTGGAAATTTCGAGGGTTAATATTGAAACTCCCTTTAAAAGAAAAGGGAAACGATCTAATGCTGCCTGTAGCCATTGGAATATCCAAGCTCCCCTTATGTTTTGGGCCTATCATAATGATGTAACTAAATCTACGCAGGCCATCATATTTGTACCCGGATATTTTTTAATTCTAGAAAAAAATGTCTTGGTTGGAAACTTAGATGGTATTAACAAAATAAACTCTTAAAAATCCATATGAACCCATTAATTTTTTTTAATTAATTACACAACATATAAATAATTAAACAGGCATATATTCCACCCGAAATGTCAATCTTACATAGGTAAGTGACTAGGTCAAATTTCATGTAATGTAAATACTTATAAAGGAACTTCAAATGATTTTTGAGTTTTTACATATGATACAAATGGTTATGTCTATATAAGCTTTCAGCTTAAAATTATTATTATTTTCTTAACTAAATGATTGTTGATAATCATAAATAATGGTTTGGATCTAGTCAAGGTGTCATGATAGGGTCCAAAAAGAGAGGACAGCATTGAAATGTCAACGCCTACTGGTAGCATCGAATCAAGGTCTAAAATAAAATATCTGTTTGGGAATTTTATCATAACGCCTGTTGGAATTAGCAAATCTACAATATAACCCTAAAATTTATGTGCATATCTTACTACTTTTATTTATTGTTAATAAAAATATTACAGAAGTATTTGTAATGATGATATTACGGTCCAAACCAGTTTGAAATACAGTGGTACCAGTCGATGGATTGGTTTAATTATTAGTTTGGTTTTGACAGAAGAAGGATTGAATTATATAAAGCGTAGATTACACTTCGACTAAAAAATGTGAGCTAGGACACTCAAAATTTTCCTTGGCTTGACCTGCACCATGTGTTTAAGTAGGGTAGAGATGGGGTCAGGCATGCACAATACTTTGTACATCCATGTTATGATCCCTGGTAAACTTGCTAACACAGTTTTCATTCTCTTTTCTTCATAATGCTGAGATGTTTATAATCCCCATTGTGTTCTTATGTTATACAAACTGGTCATTACTACTGCATAAGAAGCAAATATTAAGAAGTCATCTTTATCGGATCCCTGATGTTCTTAAATAAAGTGGAACAAGGCTTAGAGAGAGAGAGAGAGAGAGAGAGAGAGAGAGAGAGAGAGAGAGAGAGGGCACTGTTTGCTTAATTTTCAGCATCTACCTTACAATTAGAACTATGTAATATCTCTATCTTTTTGTTATCGAGTTTAGATGTCCTTTATACCTGGTCTTTTACGTAACTTTTATACTTTAGGTTTTGTATGGTCTGAATTTTATAAAACATGCTAGTGTGGGCACTACAAATCAGCAGCAGCAGTTGTCAAACATCTGTCTTACCTAATTGAGATTATTTAATAATTGGGATTATTTTCGAAACATGACTTGTTCATAAGATTAAACATCAATATCAAGGAAAAATCAATTTGTTCACCATTGATCTATAAAATAGCTTAAGCATTCTGGCATATTGTCATCCAAATAATTTAATTTTTACAAAATTAAATATGAATGTCCATTTGAATGATTTTTTATGTTGTAATTTATCTGAATGTTTTATTATCTTGGATTTCTTGATTCGATATTTAAATAAAAGTTGAATCTTTTAAGTGGCTTTGATGTTTCTTAGATTATTGGAGTGATTAGATCCACTAAATTATAGGCACATCATGGTTGGATGCAATGAAAAAGATGACGATCAAAACTCTCCGCATGAGAAAATTTTCTTATAAAATAAGACTACATAGCTGAAGAGATAAGAAACACAGACTACGGTAAGAAGCAATGAAGATTGAAGAACTTCACTCTGCTCTGACAGCCGACATACTCTCTCGCCAGCCATTGAAAACCCTCTTGCGTTGCCGTTGTGTCTGCAAGCTGTGGAGTGATCTCTTCCCACCCCATTATTGGCTCTTGCTGTGGCCATGGCTACTTCTCCCAAATTTTAACCAGTTTAAGATAGCGTTCGTTTGCAATTTGGGTGAAGACATGGCCAACGGGGAATTCTCTTCGTGGTGTGTATTACAACACTTCATGAGTGTGGCGATACCAATCTCAATGTGCAATGGCCTTATGTTCTGCGATCGTCTAAACCTTCAGCAAGGAAACAGTAAAGTAGATTCCTACATCTACAATCCAGAGACTACAGAATACATCTTTCTCCCTGAAGCCTCAATCGAAGGGGATTGTGTCATTAATGGCCTTGCTTTTGACCCTACTATCAGTAAAGACGATATTGCTTCATATAAGATTGTGATTGGTGGATCTAAATTCACATTGACCCAGTTCCAATTTAAGGTTTATTCTTTTGACACACGAGCACGTCAAGAATCAAGGCTGTGCTGCCAAGAGCCACGACTTTGTCGCAGGTTACAGAGGTTGCCGCCCCAGTCTGTTTTCTATCATGGAATCTTGCATTGTTGCTTGATGTGGATTTTGTTCTTACTTTTGACCCAGAAACTGAGACATCAGGACGACTTGGGGATGAATGAGGTTTACCCTCTTGCCGGTTTTGCCTAGTGGGGAGGTGAATTATATTATTTGAGAATCGGGGCTACTTTGAGACTCGATGTTTGGAAGATGTCAGACTACTCATGCTGCTCCAGTGCCAAGGTAAGATGGGTGTTGTTACGCAGCACTGAAAATTTGCTTCTTCTTCTGGTGGAGAATATAAGGACTTACTTGCGTCCAAGTTGGCCCACTCTTTTTCCTATAGATGTTGACAATGAAGGTGATATAATCTTGTTTTCCACGTATACATGCCAGATGATATTGTATGGTACAAGAAGTGGAAGGATCATACGAACATGCAATGATCATTGTGTGAGAAAACTTGTGTATAGCGAGCGCAATGGACCATGGTACATGCGTTACATTCCAACCGCAAAATTTCTTTCGAAGTAACTACTGTCAGTTGCAGTGAGATTGCATCCTGGGTGCGACTATGAGTGGTGTGTTATCGAGTGGCCAAGTCATAACTGATACTTCTCTCAATTTAAACGAATATTATTCAGTAACATAATTTTCAGGATGGTATTGGCACTAATAAGTGACCTTTTTGACACCTCATTGCTTTTTCTCTTCTTTTTCATCCAGCTATGTGTGCATTGAGAGCTCAAGGATTTCTTCTGCTTTGTTTTTCTTTTCTTTTCTTTTCTTTCTTTTATTTTTTCTTCATCTTATTTCCTGTCTTTGGATATCTTTTGAAGCATTTTGATATGGCATTGGAGTGGTTGTTTGAGTTGTGCCCAAACTGCTTTTTGGATAACCTTAGATAAAGACATACAGGACAAGAAATGTCAAAGGTCACCGAGGATAGTCCCGGCATGGGCTCCAATGCTCAAGTTAATAAGGGACCTCAATAGAGAATATATAAAATAGAGATAACTTATTTTAAGGTGTGCATACCCGGTATATTTAGAGCTATGCTTACGTTGATGAAATAATGGATAGTTGTAATCGGATAGGGTCTCACATGTAGAAAAGGATTCTGGAGGGTCATACATCCCTTGTTCTTTTAGGAATCTTTTTTATAGAATGGTGCCAATGTTGGTCTCATTCAGATAGTGACTCAAGAGGGGTGGGGGGAGGGAAGAATTGAGTCTTTAAAATTTTCGGTCAGATAAATATTAAAGTGCAAGAGTAAAGAAAAGACTACTAACTCAATGGACTTAGACTGATATTTTTATAGTAGTTCGACCCTTCACTTAAGTTCCTACTTCACTTCTCTGAGTTAGCCTTACTTGCTAAACTCAAGTTCCACTAACACCTTCTTTAATTAGTAATCTCTTGATCAAATAAATACACCTGTTGTTTTCCAAGCTCACCAACTAATTTATATAAATACCAAGCAAGTATTCTACTTACTTTCACTATACAGAGGCAAGTTCTCAAACTTGCAGAGATATGCAGGAATAAAAGTGTACAAATATTAATGCCTCTAATAGTCTGATTTTGCATGAGATTTGAAAGCAGTAAACACAAATAATATGACAATAAAAGCAATAGGATTCAAATCTCCAGAAGTGGTTGAATGAATGACTTTAAATGCTTATTTGAATAAACTATAGTGGAGTTAAAATTGTGTAAGAAAAGCCTTAAAGACTAAGTAAATCCTCTCTCTTATTTTTTCAATGTAAAAACTGTTATTTTCTTCGTTCTCACTTAACTTCTTTTATATTTGAGGCCTCTAACTTTTTTTGAGATCTTTAACTTTCTCTGCTTCGGTAGATGAGAATCATTAAATATTGAGAAATGTTTGAATTTATAATCATTGTACTTTCAGCGAGGTTTCGAAGGTTATAAATTGGCTTTAGATCCTCTGAGCTTCTACGAAATATCCGAGCTTCTACGAAATACGAAGTTTCCACACAGCTCACATAAGTCACTGTTACTTTGGACGCACCGAAGATGTATTTCGGAGGCTCTGAAGCGGCGCAACGGCAGTGTCTTGCTTCAGGATCATGGAGGTTGACTCCCGAAGAGGTCTTTGTCTCTGAAGCAATTGTTCCATGACTTCGAAGGGCTAACTTTGAACTCCAAAGTATTTTTCTTGTCTCTGAAGTACCTTTCTTCTGACTCCAATGAGTCGTGTTCTCTGAAGAATATTTTGTTAACTCTGAAGGCTGTCATTATTTGTCTTTGAAATACCTTGTCAACTCTGAAGAGCTTGACTTAGCCCTGAAGCTTGTAAGCTCGTAACTCTGAAGTGCTTTAACTATCTCCAATGGTTTCGAGCCCATAACTTCGAAGTAACTCGATTGACTCCAAAGTAATTCACTTAACCTCGAAGCTTGTAAGCTCATGACTCCAAAATGATATCATCATTCTGAAGTTATTTTTCTATGTGTCCGAAGTACTTTAGTGGCTCCGAAAACACTTTTCTTGACTCCGATGAATTATTGCCAAATTCTATGGGTGTGACCTGGTGATCCCGAATGGTTGTTTCTTTATCTTTGAAGTTTTCTAGTGGCTCCGAAAAGCCTTTTCTAACTCCGAAGATTATGACTTCATAACTCCGAGGCATTTTCCCTTCTGTTTTCAAAATACTTCATTGGCTTCTAAGAGTTAGCCTCTTATTTTCGAAGTGCTTGAGTAACTCTGAATGAATGAAATTTAAACCTGAAGTTGACTCTGAAGCTTCCTTGAATTTTAAACTTTCTATTTTCTTCTTTTAAGCATATCTGTGATTTATATACTTAGATTTCTTGAGTATTTACTTGGTTTCTTCCTTTGATCATCATGAAGATTATTCTCAAGTTAAGTATTGAAAAATATTTCTGCAAAATGCTTGAGAATGAATTGTTAGTATCTTAATGTTTCACTTATGTCTTTGCTTATCATCAAAACATGGTTAGTTAAGAATGTTCATCATCAAAATCAAGCTGTGTATATTCAACAGCCAATTCTAGTTGGAGTCTTACAAAATCAAATCATGATTAGATTTGGTCTCTTATTGGAATAGGAATCTGACATGGCTAGTTTACTAATTATAGAACTTATCTCATGTTATGATTCCATAACACAAGTCCCCCCTCAAGGAGACATGTTGAACCCTTCTTCTCATTTTGCTCAATCTTTTGTGCTTACTTTTACTAGTTTCAATTTACATAGAATGCTCATGAGGAGAATGTCTCTATTGTCTTTAGTGCCTCTTATTTGGACACACTTCTGCATGCTTCTACTTGAATGATGTAGCACTTCCATTTAGCTAACACTTTCATTTAGTTGTTACATTGTATTACTTGGTAGGCCCATTAGTCAAGCACTTCCATGTTGTAATTGTAGAGTTCCATAGGATAGCTTAACCCAAGAGGGGAATGGTGAATTAGGATTATAAAAATTCATTGCTTAACCCCTATTGAATCATTTTCCTCTCTTCATGCTTGTGTGTGATGCATTGTAAAGGAAATAATAAAATAGTAATGTGCATGAAGGATAAAGTTAATAAACAAACACACACAAATAACACAATTTTTCTATCGGTTTGGAAAACCTATCCCTACATCCACTTTTCCAAGAGCACACACTCATTATGTCTTGGGTTCCATTATATCCTATATAATGGAAATACAATAGTGCTCCCAACACTCTTCTAGATTCCAACTCTAGGGGGCGTAAACAATATTCCCAACACTCTTCTGGATTCCAGCTCCAAGGGGCATAAATATAGTGCTCTCAGCACTCTTTTGGTTTTCACGAGCTCACAAGGAAACTCACTGGTTTTGAAGATCACTAGCAAACTTGATGGTTTTCTAGAGATTAATACTAAAGTTTTGGTTTTTGGATTAACTAGAAAACTAATACACTTTTACAAAGCGTTACAATGAAGCACAGGGAACGATAGAATCTTTTACAGCTCTAACAACATAGAAAGATCTTCTCAAAATGTAAAATCAATGGCCATAAGGATTTGCAGATTAAAGCTCATAAAAGATTGATGACGGTTTAAGCTCTTGGACATGGGTGAAAGGATAAGGTTAAACTCATTTGAAATGTTTTCCTTCACCACCTTTGAATCATCCAACTTATCGCCTCAAATAGATCTTCAGAAACTTGACCGCTGTAGAGGAGAAAGTTGGGATTGATGCAGGAATGAGAGCAACTTTAAATGTAGATGATCATTGTGATTTCTGCCATTGGGATGCATGCTTTTTGATTTATCTTGAGCTACTGCAATGCTATTCTTTTATAAAAAGGAAGATGAGATGTTGTTGAATATCTTTTCTCATTTTAACTGGACACAATTGGAAAACCTGCAACATCACTTATTGTTGCATAATGGTGAGTGAAATGAGTCTACATAATGAAAGGACAAGTGAAGTTGCCATTTAGATGCAAGTCACATAAATCAATTAATCTTGGATAAGTAATGGCCTTTTTTGTCCACATTTGTCTGTTATAAGTCTTAGATGAGTTCTCCCATGAGATTTTTATATTAGTTGGTCTTTTGTGAATGTGATTTGTTTGTTGTAATTAATAGACAAACTCTAGCACCATAGATGAAGTCGAACTAATTGACCAACAAACTTTTACTTTGTCTTGCTCAAACACATGAAGTAGAGTGTTTTTTTTGTTCCACATTTATCTGTTGAAAGCGACAAACGAATTTTGCTTTACTTTGTCTTACACAAATTAGGCTCTGCACTTCATCTATAGATTTGTCTGTAGTAAATTGCAACGAATATGCTTATGCATTGAAGTTCACTTTTCCAAGAAGCTACTTTGTTTATGCAGCTTCTACTTTGTGTTCCACTTTGTCTATAGTAATAGACGAATTTGATCTTGCAAACAAAGTTGAATTCATTTTTTTGCATATTTTGAGCAACAAATGAAGTTCATCTCTTCAATTTCTTGCTTACATCATTCTTGATTTGTCTATCTTTGATCAGACAAAGTTGCTCTACTTTGTCTTTACATCTTACTTTTTTATCCTCAGGCAAATTCTTCTTACTTTGCTAGTCAGACAAAGTATTTTTTCGTTTTGCATGATTGTTTGGGTGGCTGCTTCTTTGTCTTTCTTTATTTATCTGAACCCTTGAAGAGATTACTCCTTCTTGCTTTGACTCAGATAAACTCTAGCTAATTGATAGTTTGAAATTCTCGAACAACTTTATACTCCCTAACTATGGCTTTGTCTTTGTATTTGCTTTGCATTTGTTTGAAGAGATTTCTCATTGGATTTTGTAGACAAAGCAAACTCCTTGTAGCTCATCTTCGAAGCCTCTGTGATCTTCAATAATTTAATCCCTTTGGAATGTAGCAGATAGTTAAGGTTATTGATCACAATTCTACACCTAGAAGTTTTTTGCACTTGCTACGTTGTTAGCATCATATAATCAGGTATATATCCTTATGTGATGTGCATGCATTGTGGAGTAAAGATAATATGCATCTCTATTTAAGCACATGCTATGATAATTCAATAAGCCATGGTCCAAACATATGATCCATCATAAGAAGTGATAGCCAAGATAATTGCAATATGGAAATCATATAGTTATCTCAAGAATGTATGATTGTACAATTAATCCTTTATAATTGTGCATATGTTTCAAGCATAGTTGTTAATATTTAAGCACACATATGTTTTCATCTTAATACAAGTTTTGTTATCATCAAAATTATATATAATAATCCTAATAGTGCCCAACACTCCCTAATGAACCATGCTTTGAGGATGCAATAAGTGTGATAAACGACATGAAGTCCAAGCTTTTGGAGCCCTATAGCTTTCAGAATTGCCCAATTATGAACATATGTTTGTGCCATGAACAACTTTCCAAAACTATCCTCAATGCAACTTTCTGGAACCATCCAGTGATATTCGAATGTAAATCGGCTTAATGTGTTGGTTGCGGGAGGCTAAAGCCCAAAATAATGGGTCTAAGTGGGTTAGGTGTGTTACATTAGGTTCCATTTTTATTCTTGAGACATTTAGAATCCTTTTCTATTTCAATTTCAGGTCCCCATCATCTTACTATTTCAAGTTTAGGTCCAGGTCTTCTTATTATGTGCTTCAAATCTCTTCTTATTTCAAGTTTGAGTTCCAGTCTTCTTTTTAGGCTCTCATAAACTTTTCTTATTTCAAGTTCAGGTTCTGGTTTTCATGTTTTGTGCCCTAGAATCCCTTCCTATTGTAGGTTTGGGTTCCTATCTTCTTCCTTTTAGGCTCCTAGAATACTTTCCTATTTCAGTTTCAAGTTCCAATCTTCATATTTTGTACCCAAGAATCCCTTCCTATTGCAAGTTTAAGTTCCAATCTCAATATTTTTCAGGCTCCCAAAATCCTTTCCTATTTAAAATTCAAGTTCTGGTCTTCATATTTATGGCCTAAAATCTTTTTCTATTGTAGGTTCGAGTTCTAGTCTTTATATTTTATGCATTAGAATCCCTTCTTATTTCAAGTTTAAGTTCTCATCTTCATATTTTATGCCCCAAAATATTCTTTTTCAATAGTTTGAGTCTCTTACGGTCCCTTTTATGGTCTAGACCTCTTATGTTCCCTTTTCATTGGTGATGTCGAGGGACCAGGCCTCTTATGGTCCCTTTTTTTAGAGCTAATGTTAGTGGCATAGTTCCAAAGGATTTGTAATTTCAACATGAAAGGCATTTCAGAAGAAGGGATAAATAAACATTCTTCATTAATTTATTGAATCTAGCACAACATGATAAGATTAAATGTAGGCTTCTGGCATTTGAAGGTGCTTGATTGTTCGAGGTGCATGGTATGCCTCTTTCATTGAGTCACTACAATAGGTAAGTTCCATTATTTAGGACTTTATTGTTAAATCTATTTAAGATAGGTAGCTAGTAGATTCAGACATTGCATAAAAGTGCATTCCATCTACTTATATGTGAACATTAAACTAAAAAAAAATTCCAATGAAAGCTATTATGTAATCAATATTTTCATTAAAATTTCAATTTTGAGTATTCAAAATTGCTTATAATAATCTCCATAAATTGACTTATAGAATAATAACATTCATTTAATAATGATAACTCAATGATAAAAGGAAAATAAGTTTCATAGCACCTAGATAACTTGACTTCTTGGTCATGATTGGGATATTATAATGTAATCAAGAAGTTACCTATCTAACTATTTCTCTCGCTTGTGTTCCACCTTTTGCACCCTTATCCACAGCAATCGAGCCAGATTGAAAGTGTTTTAGAGTTACGACATGTCCTATAATTAGAAGCGCTTTTCTCATGGTGTCCCAAAGACCAATTCTTATATTAGTGCCTACTATCTCCTGAGAGAAATGGTGGAATGTGTTAGGTAGCATAGTGTCATTCTCACTCTCATCACAAGGAAAAGCAAATCTTGGTGCTGGAGATTTCTTGTCTTTGCCACAATTGTTATGCATTTACGTGTTGAACATACACTCTTAAATAGCTTGATTTTGATGATGAACATTCTTAACCAACCATGTTTTGATGATGAGCAAAGATATTAGTGAAACATTAAGGTACTAACAATTCATTCTCAAGTATTGTGTAGAAATATTTTGTCCAAACTAATCTTGAGAATAATCTTCATGACGATCAAAGGAAGAAACCAAGTAAATGCTCAAAGAAAACTGAGTATATAAATTAGAAATATACTTAAAAGAAGAAATAGAAGTTTAGAGTTGCTAAGGAAACTTCGAAGTCAAGTTCGGGTTTAAAAGTCCATCCCTTCGAAGTTGCTCAAACACTTCGAAGACAAGAAGATAATCCTTGGGATCCATTGAAGCATTTCAGAGAAAGAGAAAAATATATTCGGAGTCACAAAGTTACAAGCTTTGGATTCAATAAAAATGCATTAGAGCCGAGACAAACATTTCGAAGCCACTGGAGTGCTTCGGAGACAGAGAAAAATAACTTGAGAGTGATTAAATTACTTTAGAGTCATAAGCTCACATGCTTCGGAGTCAATTGAATTGCTTCAGAGTCACGAGCTCAGAAACTTCAGAGTCAATTAAAGTACTTCAAAGTCATGGGCTCATGAACTTCAAAGTTAAGTCAACCACTTCAGAGTTGAGTCAAGTAACTTCGGAGTCGACAAGATGCCCCGGAGACAATGTTGAAAGCCTTCGGAGTTAACGGGATATTCTTCAGGGAATACGACTTGTTGGAGTTAGAAAATAAGTACTTTAGAGCCAAATTACTTTGGAGATAAATATTTTGGAGTTCGGAGTCAATTTCTTCAAAGTTGCAGATTAAATACTTTAGAGACAAACTGGAACTTTAAAGTCAGCCATCATTGCATCTGACACGAGTCACTTCTGTCGCATTGTTTTGGAGCCTCCAAAACATATCTTTGGAGAATCCAAAGAGATGACAATATGTGAATTCTGCAAAGAAACTACCTACTACTTAAAAGCTCGGAGGATTTGATACTAATTCATAGCCTCTGAAACCTCATTGAAAAGTACAACGGTCATAAATTCAAAATTTTTCTGCAATAAATGTTTCTCACTTACTATAGCAGAGAAAGTCAGAGGTTTCAATATAAAAGAAGTTAAGTAAGAATGAAAAATCAAGGACATCATTCTGAGAAACAAAAGAGAGCATTTACTAAGTCTTTAAGGTTTTTTCTTTCATGATTTCAACTCTACTGTAGTTCATTTAAAGAAACATTCAAAGCCATACATTTAACTACTTCTAGAGATTGAATCTTACTACTTTATGTTGGTCCCATGTAAATGAGTAGCTCAAGATGGGAGGGGTGAATTGAGCATATAAAAATTATAACCAAATAAAAATTAATGAGCTAAGAAGGGGTAGTGATGCAATACATATATAATTTTCATATTTGATTGTTTAATCAACGTGACTGCTTTACTTCCAAATTTGACTTCTCTTAGTCATTCTTGTTTCAAGCAAGTTATCATGTGTGTATGATAAAGTGAGTGATAACGTTATGCTTAATGAAGAACAAAATAAATGAACAAACACACATACAAACAATGTAACTTTTATAGTGGTTTGGGAACCCCGTCCCCACATCCACGCTTCCAAGGGCACTAACTCATTGCGCCTTGGATTTTACTATATCCCATATAATGGAAGTACACAAGTGCTCATAGCACTCTTGTAGATTATAGCTCTACGGGGCGTAGATAGTGTTCCCAACACTCTTCTGGATCCAGCTCTAGAGGGCATGAGCATAGTATTCATAACACTCTTTTGTTTTACGAGCTCACCAAGAAACTCATTGGTTTTGAACATCACTAGCAAACTTATTGATTTTCCAAAGCACACCAATAACTCATACAATGTAGTTTTCTTGAATTCACCACTGACTCACGTAGCTAATTAATAACACTCTTTTTGCACATTACATTGCCTCCTCTCTTAGGCTGAGTTGTACAAAGATTACACTTATATATAAAATGATATCTCATTGAAGCTCATTAGATCTCAATACTCTAGGTATTTAATTAAGATAGAACTTTTAGGCTCATTGTCTATCAGCACAATGGAGATTGATTATTTAGGAGAAAACATAGTCTGATTGAAAGATGTTATTTGATAAAACTCTATTTTAATTTTTTTCTTAGCTTCCTTAACCTTTTTCATTGACACTATACTACCTTTATATTGCTTCAGAATTTTTTGCCCATTACAGGTAATTGGCTTTCCTTAGAATGTTGAAGACCGCTCTGATTTCTCCCATTGAAAAGCTGTCTTCTTGAGTAGCTAGAAAGCCTATTGTCCATTCTTGAAGAAGATGCTTTTTTGGTTTTAGCAAATGCCGAATAAGACTTTTTTGCTTAACCAACTCTTTCACTATTATGGAAAGATGCCCATTAAGCCTGAAGGGATGTAGCCTCTAAACATTGCAACCTTTATCAGAGAGTAGACTATTTTTCTTTGAATTTCTTTCTATCTTCAACTAAGCTAGATTTGTCCGATCTACTTAATAGAATCTGCTTTGAATTTTGACTGGAGAGGGCAGTCAGCAATGTCTGGTGCAGGCGGCTTCTACTCTTCATGATATGTCATATTTTGTTAGATGACTTTGTTTATTCATGTCTTGATTTTGTCTCTTGTAAGTAATAGATAAAGTAGCTCTGAGTAGATCCACATAATAAACAACTTCGTATTTTCAATTTTGTTAGAGACCATTGTAGCATTTTATTTCGCCTTCTGGTTTGTCTATTATAAGTAACAGATGAATTGTTGAAGTGTAAGAGAAGTTCTTCTTCTTCATTGCTCATTAGACAGCGTTCTCTTAGTAGACGAAGTTTCCTTTATCAGTTGAGTTTGTTTTGTTTGTTGCTTTGTCTATTATAAGTAGCAGACAATTCTTGTGACGCGGACAAAGTTTCTTCATAGCAAACGGGGTGATTTTTACCAGACTAAGTCTTCTTTTTATCATCCAAAGTGAAATTATCTGTCGTAAGTAGTAGATGATCTTGCTTGGCAGATAAGGCTTCTTTGATAGACATAATAACTTTATTTGTTGTTTTGTCTGTAGAAATCAGTAGACGAAGTTGTAGATCACAAACAAAATTTTTCAAATGTTTCATCTGTTGGTTCATCTATCAAAGTTGTGGTGAGAAAATGAATCCTCCTTTTAGCCATTCTTATGATAGTTTGTCTATTGGAAGTAACAGATGACTCGTTGAGGCATAGGCGACTTGCTTCTTCAGTGGTTGTCTGATGGTTTGACTATTGCAAGTGGTAGATAACTCTTTGTAGATGAAGATGGTAGACAAAGTTTTTTCCAGTAGCTGCTGTGCCGCTTCTTTTTTGTCTTTTATATTTTCTATAGAGATTGCCGACTAGTTCATTGGCCTCTTTAGCTTTCAGATGACTTTATATAATAGATAAATGCTTGAATAATTTTGACTCCATTTTAGCTTCTTCATTTGTTTAATTTCAACTCCATTTCATCTCTGCTTCTGTAAACTAAATTCATCTTTGTGTTGCAACAATTGTTGATTATAATCAATTTTTCTAACTTATCCGTGAAACAATTTGTCTGAATCTTCCTAGGGCAGATGCTATTTGATCACTCATCGAGGCTTGAGCTCCATGGCTATAGATTTACTTGATGACTTCTTTTCAAAGTTTCTGTATCATTCTTTCTAATTATACTTATCTTCTTTCTAATTATACTTATCTTCTTTTTGTCCACTCCATTTGAGTTGTTTCCTTGTATTCTCATATTTATTTCTGCAATGCTCAGGAATACAATTGTTAGTGCCACATGTTCACTCATATTTTGTTGCTCATCATCAAAACCTGGTTGATTTCCATATGCAACATTTGGTTCAACACTTTATTATTATATCAACTATGTTTATTGCTTTTGAACTTCATACAAAATCAACCTACTAGAGGTATTAATATTTATACACATTTATTTCTATATATTTTTGAAAGTCAAGGACTTGCCTCTGTGTAGTGAAAGCAAGTAGGATACTTGCTTAGTATTTGTATAAGTTAGTTGGTGAGCTTGAAAACCAACAGGTGTATTTGTTTGATTAGGAGGTTACTGATCAAAGAAGATGTTAGTGGAACCTGAGTTTAGCAGAAAAGAGTAACTTAGAGAAGTGGAGTAGAAACCCAAGTGAAAGGCTGAACCACTATAAAAATACCAGCATAAGTGCATTGTGTTATCAATCTTTTCTTTATCTTTGCACTTTAATCATTATCTAACCAATAATTTTAAAGACTCAATTCACCCCCACCTCTTGAGTCACCAACTGAACAGGACTAATAATTGGTATCAGAGCAGGCTTCACTAGTTATACCTTACTATTCCATTCATACAACTTATGAAGAGATCTCTATGGCCAGTTATTTCAACAACACTTCTACTGAAGGTTAATCTACTTTCAGACTTTCATTATTTGACAGTACAAATTATGGATACTGGAAGATGAGAATGAAAAACTTCTTAATTGCCTCAGACTATCAGCTATGGAAAATCATCAAAGATGGAATGATTATCCTAAATATTGAAGATAAATACACTGCTGAGGACATTTTAGTAGCTAAAAAGATGCTAAGGCAAACAACTATCTTTATTGTGCTCTTACATCCTTTGAGTTTAACAAGATATCCTCCTGTGATACGGCAAAGAAAATCTAGGACAAACTAGAGGTTGCATACGAAGGCACAAAATAAGTAAGAGAAACTAAGATAAATCCTCTTGTGTAGGAATATGAAAATTTCAACATGAAGGAGATAGATTCAATCTCAGACATGTTCAAAAGATTTCAAAAGATAACAAATGGGCTAAAAATTTTAGGGGAAAAGTATGCAGAGCTCAAAATGGTAAAGAAAATTCCAATATCCTTATCAAAGCAATGGATGCCTAAAGTGATAGTAATCCAAGAAGCAAGGAATCTAGACACAATGAGTCTAGAAGAGCTTATGGGTTCTCTTATGACTCATGAGGTGTTAATAAAGTAAAAAAAATGCAGAAGAACCAAAGGACAAGAAAGTAATTGCTCTTAAAGCTGAGTTAGTGAATGAGAAATCCCAAACTAATGCATCCACAAGTGGAGATGAAGACGAGGAGATAGTAATGATTACAAAAAGATTCAAATTCATGCTAAAGAAGAAAAAGTTTAGAAATAGTTTAAGAAATAATTTTGGAAGAAATGACAGGAAGAAAGAATTACCCACTTATTACAATTGTGGGAAACCTAGACACATGAAGTTTGGCTATCCAGAACCAGACAAGCAACAAAATGATCAAAGAAAGAAGAGTTACAACTCGTACTTTAACAGAAAGAACAATAATAGCAATAACAAAAACAAAACAAGCAGAAAATTCTAGAAGAAAAAGAAAGCTCTAGTAGCATAGGAGATGCTAGACAACATAATAAATGAAAGTGAGAGTAAAGAGGAAGAAGAACATGAAGCTCAAATAAGCCAACTCTCTCCAAACAGAAGTACTCAAGATGAACTTCATATGGGAATCAGCTTCATGGTAATCCAAGAAGAGCGGGTAAATTTTGATTCTGAAACTCCTAATCATAAAGAAATGTTAGAAGAATTATATTCAGTTTTATAACTTTGAAAGAGAAGTACAAAGAGGCTAAAAAGGAGCTCAAAAGACTTACAATGAATGCTCCAAAATGAAGGAAGAAAATTCCAAGTTCAAGAGTAGCAATAACACCAATAGCATACTTGAGCAAGTAGTAGTTGAGAACAATGCTCTAAAAAAGACACCAACTTCTATTATTTAAGAATAGAACCAAAGAAAAGAAGTGGATAGCAGCAACACAGAAAATTTGAGCCTAAATAGACTATGATTTGGGTTTCAAAGATAGTTGTAAATGTATTAAATGCAACCCAATCTCCGTTAGTTAAAATAATATTGCCCAAAAGACAAGGGTACCAACGCTATCTACAACTAATCCACCTGGACCCATTTTCAAATGGGTATTAAAAGTTAAGATTTAACTTTATCCATGCAGGTGTGCTTGGGATCCACAAAGAGCAGCATGTGGTATATCGATAGTGGTTGCTCAGGTCACATGATAGGGAATAGGGAGCTATTCATGGAGCTGAAAATAAAATTTGATGGAATAGTAACCTTTGGTAATAATGGTAAAGGTAGAGTAGTTGGGATTAGTAAGGTCGGTCAACCACTATCTACTACAATTTTGGATTTAGTATTAGTATAAGGATTGAAACACAACCTTCTTAGCATAAGTCAGTTTTGTGATAAAGGCTACAAAGTGTTTGAATCTCAATTCTGTTCTGTATTAAATAAGTCTCAATCAGTTATAGTGTATGGTAGAAGACATGAAAATATATATTTGGTTCATTTTTCTAATATTCAAGCTAAGTTTCTTGTTGTGAATGATAATGAACCCATGTTATAGCACAAAAGGCTAGGACATGTTAACAAAAATCTAATTGAAAGATTGCATAATAAAGATCTTGTGGTTGGTTACCAAAACTCAAGTTTGACAATTAGTTATGTGATACTTGCATGAAAGGTAAGTAAGTAAAAGAATCATTTAAGTTAAACAAAGAAGTATACATAACCAAATCCCTTCAATTACTACATATGGATTTAGTTGGACCAATAAGAATTAGAAGTCTTGGAGGGAAACATTATGCATATGTCGTTGTAGATGACTATAGTAAATTTACCTGGGTAATGTTTCTAGAATTCAAAAATACAACTTTTTCATTCTTTAAAGTATTTACCAAATGTGTACAGAATAAACAACGCTTTCAATTGTTGCCATAAGGAGTGATCATGATGGAGAGTTTAAAAATCATGGATTCACTAATTTTTGTAAAAACAATAAAAATCTTCAAACTTTCTCTGCAACAAGAACACCCCAACAAAATGGAGTAACAGAAAGGAAGAACTGATCCTTACAAGAGATGGAGATGAGAATGTTGAATGAATACAACCTGCCATAGTATTTTTGGGTTGAAGCAATGAACACTGCATGCTATATTATTAACAAAATCTTTGTTAGATGCATACTCAACAAATTTGAATTATACTACGACAATAAACCAAATATCTCTTATTTTCATACTTTTAGTTGTAAATGCTTTATGCTTAACAATGGTAAAGAAAACCTTGAAAATTTTTATAGCAGATCTAATTAAGGAATATTTCTGGGTTATTCCATTGTTAGCAAGGCATTTAGAGTGTATAACCTGAGACTTAAGATTGTAGAAGAATCCATCCATGTCAAATTTGATGAACATATTAACCTCATGAAAAGAAATAGTGATTTTGATGATGAGATAGATAATCTTCCAACAAGTGTGGAGAAACTGAAATTACAAGATAAGCGAGTAGAAGCTCTACTATCAGGCTATACATAATAGAGATAAATAAGGAAGGTAACTCATCTATTCCCAAAGATTGGAGATTTATGCATGCTCATCCTAAGAACTAGATAATTGGTGATTTATTTAATAAAGTTAGAACTAGATCATCCTATCACCAAATATATGACAATTTTGCTGTCATTTGTCAATTAGAACCAACTTGCATAGACCAAGCATTAGAAGATGAAAATTAGATTTTAGCTATGCAAGAAGAATCGGATTAATTTAAAAGAAATAATGTGTGGACTATTGTTCCAAGACCAAACCATCAATCTGTTATAGAAACAAAATGGGTCTTTAGGAACAAACCGGATGAATCAGGAATTATGGTAAGAAATAAGGCAAGATTAGTTACAAAGGGATATTGTCAAGAAGAAGGTATTGACTTTGAAGAATCTTATGCCCCTGTTGCAAGGATTGAAGCCATTAGAATGCTTCTTGCATTTGCATCATATATGGATTTCAAACTATATCAAATGGATGTAAAGAGTGCATTCTTGAATGATTTCATTAATGAGAGGTATATGTGGAAGAACCCCCAAGGTTTGAAGATCTTCATTATACAAATCATGTATTCAAACTCAAGAAAGCCCTCTATGGTTTGAAACAAGCTTCTAGAGCTTGGTATGGGAGGTTAAGCAAATTTTTTATTGAAAATAGTTTTTCAAGGGGTAAAGTGGATACCACTCCCTTCATTAAGCATGCAAAGAAAGATATACTTATAATTCAAATTTATATTGATAATATAGTATTTTGTGCAACTAATGAAAACCTTTACCAAGATTTTTCTGAGACTATGTAGGGAGAATTTGAAATGAGCTTAATGGGTGAACTCAAATTCTTCTTAGGGCTGCAAATAAAAAATGAAAAAGAAAAAATTTTCATCCACTAAGTCAATTATACAAAAGAACTTCTAAAGAAATTGAACACTGAAAATGGTAAAAGGTATGGGATACTAATGAGCCCTTCAAGAAAGATAAACAAAGATGAAAGAGGTAAATCAATATATAACAAACTCTATAGAAGCATGATAGGATCATTATTATATTTGACTTCAAGTAGACCAGATATAATATTTAGTGTCTGCGTGTGTGCTAAATTTCAGTCAGATCCCAGATGGTCATACCTAATTGCTATAAAGAGAATCTTTAGATATCTATTAGACACACCAAGCCTCAGTTTGTGGTATCCAAAAAGTTCTAACTTTAATTTGATAGGGTACTTAGATGCAGATTTTGCTAGATATAAAGTAGACAAAAAGAGTACCTCAGGATCTTGTTAGTTCTAAGAAGAATGATCATATCATAGTTTTTTAAGAAATAAACATCTGTGACATTATTAACTACTAAAGCAGAATATGTAGCAGCTGACAGTTGCTATGCTCAGATCCTTTGGATGAAACAATAATTAAGTGATTTTGACCTTAACTTTGTTGATATACCTATAAGATGTGATAACACAAGTGCCGTAAGTCTGACCAAGAATCCAGTTTTATATTCCAAAACAAAATATATAGAAATTAGGCATCACTTTATCAGAGATCATGTTCAAAATCAAAACATCTATTTAGAATTTGTGCCAACTAAAAATCAATTAGCAGAGATCTTCACTAAACCTCTTCTAGAAGATAGATTTGGTAAGTTAAGAAGAGAACTAGGTATTTTAGATACAAAAGCTTAACTTGAAATTAATAGAATATCTATATGATGAAGCATATGTTCCTTATTGAATATTGCATTGAAAAATAGACAAAAGAACAAATCTGAAAAGTGGCATCACCTTTGGAGCCTCCGAAATATACTTTGGACCCTCCAAAAATCAATAATGCTTCTGAAAATAAAATCTTGGAACCTCTGAAAATCGATCTTAACTCCAAAAATAATTCAAGAATCTATTTCATAGCCTCTAAAATAAAATTTTGGAGCCACCAAAGTCCATTCTCTTACATGAACATTTCGTAGCCTCCAATGGGCTATATTACCTCTGAAGTAAAGCTTTAGAGTTACCAAACCAAAATAGATATGTTGCCTTCGAAGATTGCACATATTTGTTTCAAATCCTCCCAAAACATTTTTTAGAGAAACTTTAACCTTGAACTCTATTTAACTATTCTAAGACCTCTAAAAACTTAAAACCCTTTTCTTCGAGCATCCGTAAACCCCCTTTCAGAGAAAACCCTCCATCTTCCCACTTAATTCAAACTCTTCAATTCAAATAATCCTTTAATCAAATTTTCTCCATCAGCTTTTCTCATCTTAGTCTAAAAACACTCACAACATCCAAAATCCAATCCTCTTCTGCTAAAATGGAGAGAACAAGGGGAACCACAAACTCAGCAAATGGAAAAAGGAAGGAAAGAGAAGAGTATCTAGAACAGAGAGCAACCAAGAGAGTCAGACATGAAACCAATACACTTGAGGTAATATTTCTTAACAGTGAGTCTGATTACTCTAGGTACATGAAAAGATACTATAATAGAAAAATCATAAAAGTAAGAGTTTTTAGCTTAGATGTTTTCGAAGATAATGGTATGAGATTAGAAGTATGTGATTGGTTCAGCTACCAAGGATGGATGAAATATGTAAGTTTCAGAGATCACGTCTATCCAAGACTTGTGAGAACCCTAATCTACAATCTTAACCTTAGAATAGAAAAGTTATGGATAAGAGAAGTGGAAATTGATATGTCCACTAAAAATTTGAGAAGATGTTTCAATCTTCCTCTGATAGATGAACCAGAATGGCCTACCAAACAACTATTGTTTTCAGATTTGATAGGATCAAAAATAGATGAGAGAGAATTATCTTCACTCCAGTCATTTAAGCTTAAGTCTTAAATTAGCTTACATGATTGTGATTAACATTGTGTATCCAAGAAAAGGAGCCATAGGAGATATATCAGAAAAGGATGGAATAATAATGTGAGCTCTGAAGAATAGAAAGAAAGTGGATCTAGCAAAGATAACTCCAGATCATATCCATTCAGTTAAGAGCATGATGAGGTCATAATATATCATATTTTAATGCCTAAAATTGTATATATTTTGAGCTTTCTTTTGATGTAAATTTAGTGATTTATAAGCACATTCCATAAATTTGTACTTAATTTGGTTATTACTTGAAGTGAATTTTATGATGATTTATTATGTCTAATGGAAGATAATTAGGTGCAAGAAATAAAAAGAAATATGGAAGACATCAAGGTGGAGAAATTAGCAAAATAATGGAGTTTGAATAATGAACAAGTAACTGAAAATGAAGATTCAAAAGCAATATATATATATATATATACACTAATGTTAGAAGTTCTGAAGTGAACTTCAAAAGTAGCTCAGAAGTTCTGAAGTTAAAAATGTGAAAGACGGAAGTGTGACAGAATTTCAATGCCCAATCCATAGAAATTCTGTTACTTTGCAAGAACTTCTAAACAAATAAAGATAGAACTTCTGTACTAGCTCAGAAGTATGACAGAAGTTCTGCAGTCAACAAAATTTTTCACTACACGTTCAACAGAAGTTCTACAGTGCGACAGAAGTCCCAAGATTCGACTCTCAGAAGTTCTGAGCAATGAATGCAGAAGTTCCGAGCAAGGAAATTTCAAAGCAACAGAATTTCTATATTGGCTCAGAAGTATGACAGAAGTTCTACAGTGTGACAAAAGTCCCAACATCTGACTCTCATAAGTTTTGAGCAGGGAAATTTCAAAGCAACAGAATTTCTATATTGGCTCAGAAGTATGATAGAAGTTCTGCAGTGCGAAAAAAGTCCCAACATCCGACTCTCATAAGTTTTGAGTAGGGAAATTTCAAAGCAACAGAATTTCTATATTGGCTCAGAAGTATGACAGAAGTTCTGCATAAGTAAAATATTCTTCTGAGTAGTGAAATTTTGAATATCAAAACTTCTGAGAAGTGCGATTTCAGCCATTAAAAATTTTAAGATGTTGAATGTGATGTTGCTGTCCACATAATGATTAACATTTGCAATTATTTGAGTTATCTTCTGAAGCAAAGTGCTTAGCATACGTTGCTAAATTCTTAGAAGTAGTGAATGCATAAACTGTTGCAATATGTAGAAGATATCTTTGGAAACAAGTTGCATAATAATTCTATCTCTTGCTGAACTTTTCTTATGCATGGAAACAAACTTTTCAGGAAGTAAATACGGAGTTATTTTTAGAAGATGATTATTATGCATAAAGAAATTTCAATTCGTGGAGGAATTCTATTAAAACTCTGTTGTTTGTGTTATTTATGATCATCAAGGAGAGGGGGGAGGATACAGAGAGACTTTTCAAGAGAGGAAGAGACGAAGTTCAAATTTTACAATTATGCCTTTTTCAGAGAGCTTTCTTTCTGTCTTTAGGATAAACTAACTTCCTTTTTTGGGGCAATGTGTAACCCTCCTTTATATTAATTGTTAACAGAGATTATTGGCTGATTAATTCAATATCATCTTGTTTCATTCATTGTGTATAATGTAGTCATCTAATTTATTTAATTGTCTGATCACCAATTATGTGAATTAGCTTGATTATCTTTGAGTATATGGTTAAGGTAGACACCATATGCTAAACTATGTACTGTGCTCTTATGAATGAATAAGTGGATGATTAAGGTACATGCCATATGCTAAATTATTTTGCTTGGTTAATTAAAGTTCTTCAGATCTTCATGAGTTTTCAATCTCATTTACACTACATGCCATAGGTAATTAGAATAGGAAAAAATACTTGATTTAAACCGGACGCCTAACAGTAATAATGATATCGTGGATAGAACGAACCCAAGATGTTGAATTGATACTAACATCTCAATAACATTGAATTTCATCGAGTGGTGAAATCAAATTCCCAGACTCTTACAACCTGAATTCTCTTTTACATTACTTATTGCTATTGTTTGTTATTATTTTGCATTACACTTCTAATTACTTAGCCTTTAATTCATCTTGTTGATCTAGGACAACTTACTTTTAGTAACTAGACATAATTGAATCAGTTTGACAGTTCTCTGTGGGATCTACCCTTACTAAGCATATTGTACTGCTATAAACTCATGCACTTGCGAGGGACTATAATTTGACCATTAGAGCGCCCCAAGATTCCCTCTCTCTTATGGAATGACTCTGACTAAACTAATAAGGGAAGCAGCAGTTAGTTTGTCTGAGGAACAAAGAGAACCTAGAAGAGACTCAGACACAATTAATGAGAAGACCCTAAAAAGAATAGGTTTCAAGCAAACATCACAAGGCTGGATCAATGAAAAGCCAAGAAAAGCAGTACCACTAAAGAGATCTAGACCAAAGCATGAAGTAATAGAAGAAGAGAGTAGAAAAAGAAGAAAATTTGGAATAGGAGACAAGAAAGACTCCAAGAAAAGTAGAAAGAAATGTCAGAATAGACGAGTCAAGAAATTTTGAGAAAAGAGCATGAAACAGTAGCAGCAGCAACCCCTACCTCTTTCACACCCATTAGATCCCCATCTCCCATAAGACCCACTCATCAACTATCCAAACCAACCACCTCACCAATCCCCACTACTCAACCCATTCCACACCATCTAGAAAACAAACTTGAGAACATTAAAAACCTTTTGTCAACTCTAGCTCTTCATATGAACAAATTTGATCAAAGACTCAATTATGTCATGTCATCTCTTATCTTAAGAGTTGATAAGATTGATCAAAGACATGACTCTCTACAATCACTAACAGAGTCATCCAGAGGTCAAACTTATCATCCTTATTTCTCTTTACCTCCACCTCACTTCTCTCTATTTAGAACCAATTCTCCCATCATAGTGATGTCTTTGATGAGAATGCAAAATGTCATATTTTATTCTCCTAATACTTCATCTTTTG
>JAYJMB010061744.1:0-26286 GCA_036873735.1 Pouteria campechiana | reverse complement strand
GATAAGTTTCCTGATAAAATCACAGATAAGAATCAGCTTCAAAGATTCTTAGGAGCTTTGAACTATGTCTCTGATTCTTACAAGCATGTTAAAATCATAACCAAACCCTTCTACAAAAGACTTAAGAAGAATCCGGTTCCTTAGACTGATGAGCATACAGCCATTATCCAAAGGATCAAATGCGAAGTCAAGAGTCTGCCACTCTTACATATCACAGACCTAGGCCTTCCAAAAATTGTAGAAACTGATGCATCTAATATAGGCTATGGAGGTATTCTAAAACAAAAATCTAAAATCGGCCATGAAGAGCTAATCCAATATCATTCCGGAGCTTGGAATGACACCTAATTAAAATACTCAACCATCCAGAAGGAAACCCTCAGCATCATCAAATGCATCAATAAGTTTCAATGAGATTTATTAAATCAACAATTTTTGCTTCGCATCGATTGTCAGTCTGCAAAAAGCATTTTGGAAAAGGATGTTAAAAATCTTGCAGTCAAACAAATCTTTGCCAGATGGCAAGCTCTTCTTTCAATCTTTGATTTCAAAATTGAATTTATCAAAGGCGAATCAAACAACCTTACTGATTTTCTTACCCATGAATTTCTACAGGGTTTTTCAAATGAACCCAGCCAAGCCCAAAAAGCCCCCAAATCGGGTCAGAGGCCCAGAGGACTATGAGATACCCATTGCATCTCAAAACCAATCGAGGCCTCAGACTCGTTCTTTGGCCAAAACAACCAATCTTTCATCACCATCATAGGTCTCCATAGTTGAGACAGATGAGCAGGAAGCCCAGAAGAAAAAAGCCCAGAAACAAATAACTGCTTCTTCCCCTTCTTCCTCTTCCCAGCTTAGTGAATCCACAATCCTTGACCTGGTCAAGATCAATCCTCAGCTAAAGGAAACTGAGCCCATCAAATTTTTGTTTGAAAAAATAAAAGGGAAGAATCCCCTTCTCACAATCAAGTCAGTCATACCATCCCAGCTTCGAGCTGGATCCCTAATCAATCCGGCTACCTAATCAAAGGAAGTAGTATCATCCCCTACTATCCTTAGCCAATGTGGACCAAAGGTAAAATCCAAGTATTTACCAAACAAGAATTTATACAACCAATCCTACTCTTGGAACCAGAATTTGATTTCTCTCTAGATCCAAATGTTGTGGCAAAACAAATCTTTCCGGAATCACATCTTCATCCACCAACCAATATTTTAAAAACACAAGTGTTTTACGAATTTATCCTGGTGGACACAAAATCTTTTGAGATTAAGCATTACACTAATAAGGATGATCTTAGTGTAACCGCTTATTCCACTTGCAAAATCTACAAGATTATGACCCCGATAGATTTTGGCAGGATTTCAAAAATCAAAAAATTTCAATCCTCTTATCTATTCCTATTGGGATTACCAACAAGCTTGGTATAGGATGTTTTACATCCAAAACCCATCTTTCGATCATTCATGGATGATCTTCTTCAAAAAAGACACTAATTTCTCTCCACCTCTCTGGTTTTCAAAATGGTGGGAGTACTTCGGTGCTATCCATGAAATCTTTCCCCAATCTATGGCTGAAGGATTCAACCACTTCATTTCAAAATATGCATCCAAACTGCATGAACTATGCTTTTAAAAAATTTGCATCTTCTGCATGAAGTTTGGTCTTGCATGGATCTGCAAATGGGAATTCTGTTTCCAAGCCAATCAGAACCCTTTTCCTGCATCGCTTACAAGGGTTTACAAAGTGAAATGGTGGGATACATACAATGCATCTTCAGCATATCTCATCAATGTTCAAAAATTCTTCAATCAGCTTCCTTCCACTAAGAAATAATTTTACATTGAAGAAACAAAGGAAGGAATTCATCTGGCCTCCCAGAAGACAGCCATCCAAAACCATCTATCCTTGGTCAAATCCCCTGAGGATCTCATGATGATCCTCACTCAAATCTAATCAGAACTCTCTCTAGCTACGTCTCAGCATCGGACTTCTCCGGCCAAATCCAGAGTCAAATCAAAAGGGTCCATTGAAGACTTCGTTCAGGAGAATGAAGACATGCTCGGACTCACTGAGTCCCAATACCGAGTCCTGATAGAACTCTAATCAGACACTTAGGATCCTCTTCAGGCTCCTACGCAATCATTGGACGACGATCTGACATCCTTTCCACGTGTCACAACGCGTGCCTGCCCGCACCGAAAGTATCTTTGGCGTTTTCCTCAAGAATTTGCTTTTCGGTGGAAAAGCACCCGCCAAGTCAAAAGGTGTACAGTACCCTATCCCCTCAATCACGAAGAAAATAGTAAAGATTCTTCCGCTCCTCAATCATGACAACATCCGAGGCTCGTCTATATGAAGGCATCCTCCCAATATTAGAGGCAGAACCCCGGAGTCCCTCTTCCTCTTCAGCTGGTGCTTCCTCTCCTCTGCAAGAACGAAGATACCCTTGTCTCCTTTACCCAATCTTTTGTAAAACCTCATCACTATTGTAAATCGATTTTCGTTAGAAAATCACGGCAACTTTTTGTAAGGTACAATCTTTGTATTTTATTTTGTGCTCTTAATAATAATCATGGGGTAATACCCTTCTTTTATGTTTCATGAATACTAATCTTTCTTCTTCTACTTGAGTTTTATTGCATATTTGGTATCATTATATTAGAATAATACATACCTGAATTAATGTAATGCAATTCTTGAGTGTTATACCATGAGTCATAGCTGCCCGTTTGATTTATTAAGGGCCCAACAGCAACGAGTTTACTCGATGGCTCTGTCGAGGTACATTCACTATGAATGTGAAGATAACCCATCATGACCTATTGAACTCGGGACTTAATCAGACCAAGTTAATCTGTATATATATATATATAGACACACACACACAACCACATCCAATTCTTAAAGAATAAATAAAAAATAAAGGATTTTGCTGGAGCGCATCGGCATCCCATCCATGGGAAATAATACAGTTACATTAATTTCATAATGCGACTGCCAAATGACAAATCCTCTTGGCGGTCTGACTTGGAAATCGAAGGCCGTACTTAGCCTCCACGGAATTACGAGGACACCACCGTCGGGGCGGTGGAATGAATTACGCTGGAAGTTGCTAATGACGGCACGTTTAAGCTAGCGGAATCCCCACATTCACTTTAGCCTTTTTAACATCTTCAAAAGAAATCAACACGCATCATGCAAATAAATAAATAAAGTTGATAATACAAACAAGCAGCAGCAGCACGCACTGCGGTTGATCCCTTTACATAACAACTCGAGGTTTCTCACAAGTTGCAAAGCTTCCTGGGTCGATGGTAATGCTCTGTGTGCAGTTATCCATTTTAAAAATGCCAACCAACCGATCCGCTAACTCAAACATGTTGTTTCTCAGGCTGCAAGAAAGCAAGCATTAAAGTTGGTCATATCAGTGTGCAAATCCACTAAAATCAACAAAGGTCGATAATGCTATCACAACTCCAATTATTGTAATAAGCCTAGAAATTTCAGCTGGATAAAGGGTCTACTACTAAGAAAGCGCGAGTCCACCCTTTTAAGGAAAGAAACAACAGAAAACATCAAGCATACCTTATGATTATGAACTGTGCATCTTTTGTGCGATCCTTAACATAGTGACCTATGATTGAGACATTTTTGAAATCTGCACAACAAGAGTAAGATCATAGGAGAAAGGAGAGAGTATATATATTACATAACAAGTAGATCCAATCAGAAGTCAAGGTTAAATACCCAGGGCAGCATCAATCTCATCCATTACGTAGAGAGGGGTAGGTTTGTAGTGATGAAGTGCAAAAACCAAAGCAAGCGAACTCAGAGTCTGAAAGACAAAGTATTGATAGCATTCGGATAAATCTCCATATTCTGTTTCCAGAAATTCAGATAAAGACTTGAAAATTCAGTTTGAAAATTCAATAAAAGACATCCGTGGGCTACATCCATTCAGCCTTTTCCATCCTGTGATGTAGGAGCTTTATGAGATCTTGAGCAACATTAACAATAATTGTCCATAAAAGCCGGCACTATAACTGTTATGTGGCGGCATGTAATATGCCCTCAAAAACAGTCAATAGGTTTGGTCAAATTTTCCATAGGTTAAATGTGGGAAAAAATACCTACAGTTGAACAAGAAAAAGTGAAAAAGGGGAGGGGGGGAACCATAATGGGTAGAACTATTAGAACATCTGAGAGAAACTCGGAACACCAATGTTGCAATTCTCCCTCCACTATCATGCAACAAGAGTATGTGTTTTCATTAACACCCCAGAACTTATTGGTGTGTAATTTCAATAGCTCAATGTATGATCCACTAAGCAATTCCCAAGGTTTACCTTCTCACCACCAGATAAATTTGAAATGTTTTTCCAACTTTTCTTTGGAGGCCTCACACTGAAAACCACACCTTCAGAGAAGGGATCTAAGGAATCCACTAGTTCCAACTCTGCATCACCTCCAAGTGTTATCATCTGCACATAATCAGAGGGAAAATGTTAATCAGATATGAGAATGAAAACAATTTTGGCAATCGAAAAGTTCAGGACTGGAGTTCAATTGATTCCATGGAAAATCATATTTGCACGCTTTGTACAATGTAAAAAGCAAAGACTGTGACTTAAAATAAATCTCAAAATTTGGCCTTCTGTATATGTATTATATCAACTCAATCTGAACTTTGCATCATATTGATGACTAGATAATGGGTACTATACTGACCTGATACGTTTCCTTTAACTTCAGAGATATTGTGTTGAAACCTTCCATGAACTCATCCAATCTGAAACCATGTTTAGCTTGATTGTGTAAAAATACAAATTTAGGCATCAGCATGCCAAGAAGAATACAACAGTCTTTAATGCTTGTAGATTAATTTTAAAGACATTGGTATTTGACAAACAGAACAAACGAGCATTCATTTACATACTGATTTTTGAAGTAGACATGGTAAAATTGATGAACTGAACAAAAAAAATGTAGGAACCTCATATTTGATGAAATCAATATGGAGTGGACCAATTCCTTGACATGTAGAGATTGAAGGGCCAAAATATCTTCTTCTTTTTTTTCTCCAATGTATATCTCTTCATTTAACTTATCTACAGTGAGGCATAATCCACTAAATCAAGTGATTTGAAATTATCTAGCCAAAGGTGTTCATGCTGACATGCATCATTTGCAATAAGAAAACTCAACTGGACATTTCTATTGTTCATAATGATTGGATTCTTTTTCTTTAAAGTATTTAGGAATGCACATGGCTCTAAAATAAACAAAATCAAAAACAACAATGAAAACTTGTGTAAGGTCTCCCACCAACATGGGGCTGAAATTAACCTACAGGCAACACTCAGACTGAAATATCTTATACCCATGATTTATTTAATCTGCAGAAATGGCAGTAGAGCCCTGTAAGAGAAGACGTGGAGGAATAGTGTGCCCAAATTTATATGCCACATACTCCACCCCTAAATTGCACTTAACAATATTTGGTGACTTTCAGAAAAACTAGAGGAAGAAGAAGAAACAAACAAACAAAAAGGCAGCTGAAACACAGCTGAAACATAAAATAATAAAAATCTACAGACTGAACACAACTTTTAAAGCTTGTTTATGTGTTACTCAAGTTTGGATTCAACCTTACTTTATTTCTTATATTCATCAAGTAGAAAATGTAGACTGAATCATTGAAGCAGGTTAAAATACAGGTTGAGCATTAAAAATAAAAATTTGAAGTGTCTGAAGAACTGCCTTTTGGACCTCCTTTGGTTGCTAATTCCAAGCTGATTTTTATTTCTCACCTTCATCATTCAGGAATTGCATAATGAATGGTTGAGATGAAACATCAACATACGTGTAGGCCTATTATAGTTCAAAAAGTTTATTCCATTTTTCATATGTTTCACATACAACAAGGGTGTGTTTGAAAAGATTTGGGAAAAAAGGAATGTAGAAAAATGAGAGAGAAAAGAGGGAGTGATGTGATATAATAGAGGGAAATGATCAAAAATAAAGTAAATAAGACAAACTAGATAGGCTTTCGTATGGAAAGATGTGAAATAATGATTGAAAATACTGATAATAATGAAGAAAATGAGAGTTGTTAGATAATTAAGATATCAAATCATGTCAAAAGAATTGTAAAAAGGGAGTGAGAAAGGGCGTAAAAGTTTTCCCCCCATTTTTTCCCATTACCAAACACACCCTTACTGTCCAAAATCAGAAGAACACATGAAATGCTCACAAAATTTTCTTTTGGGTTGTACTAAGACTGCAGAGACTTTTCTTTGGAAAGACAACAAAGAATGGTCAGTATCATACCACCCTACATGGAAACCAGTACCAAAGGACTCCTTAATGTATCAATTTAGCAATGAAGATTCGATTTGACAGACCATTAAGTTCTAATCAACAATTAGATGGACAATAATGACTTAGGACACTACCTTTTCTTTCTAAGTTCATCGTATTGCCTCTTCAGTTCATCACGCTCTTGAGTCACTGTGTTCAACTCTTCCACACGCTGATTGTATGAAGAAGCCTTTTTACGGTATCTGTAGAAACAGTTTCTTATGGGTTATTTAAAAATTTTGCATAAAAATTTGTCTACTACAAAAGAATTGAACAAGAAATAAGAATGCATACTCTGCAATCGAATCCAGGTTAGGATTCATGTCTTTCAGCTGTGCTTCAAGTAATGCCACCATTTCCAGGGCTCTTTTTAGGTCGCAAGGCTCACTTAGTGTCTCACTGTCAAGGGTTGCTTGAAGTTTTTCAGGTTCTAACCCATCTTTCTGAATTCTGCATTTCAAAAACATTTCCAAGCTAAACTCCAAACCTGCAGCTAGCTCACAGTTCTCAAAGAAAAGCCATGTCATGAAGGCACTCACTGTTCAAGTTGTTTCATCACATCCACCTTTAAATCCTCAAGTCTTTGCTTGTATCCCTTCCCCTTTATTTCCCATTGCTTCAAAAGCTTCTTACTATCTTGTAATTTGTATTCAGCATCAACCTGTGACATAGACAATTTCTTAGTGCAAATTTATAAAAAAAAAAAAAAAGAATGGAAATAAAGAAGCTAAAATGAAGACATTTCTGCCTGAACAATACCTCTGCTGTACGAGATTCATCTATCGTCGCCTTCAGTTTGTTATATTCACCCTTGGCTCCATCCAGTACATCTTCATGTTTCTCAAGGAGCTATCAACATAGCCAACAAAATTATGAGAAAAATGAAAGGGAAAAAATTGCCCATAAATGCTTTTTAAATTAGTGGATTGTCCAGGTTAAAATAATAATTCAGTAAAAACCTCTTGTGTTTTCTTATAATTTTCCTGGGCGACAAATGCTTTCTGTTCAATCTCTTTGAAGGCAGCTACCATCTTCTCCTTCTCACCAACCACCCTTTCTTTCTCTTTCTTCGCCTCTTCAATTCCCTTAGTTAACTTCTTTATTGTTTTTTGACCTGTGGTTATTTCAACCTTATGGCGGTTGATCTCGGTACTTTTTTTGTCAATTTCCTGATGATGAAGAGATGAAAGGTCAAACCAGTAAGACAAAGAAATCTTTTGAAGGTTTAGCCTTTGCCTTCACAAAAGCATCCACTTACAGGTTGTATCTTTTCTACTTTTAACTTCTGATTTTTAAGCTTTTCACCACCAGCATTTTCTATTTTATTCTGGAGATCTGAAGCCTAAAAACACAAAACAAGGAAATCAATCATCCAACTAGTAGCGAAAAAAAAATCCTAGGTGATGATATGATGATAAAAGCAAACTAATTATTCATACAAGGATATTCAGAGCAGAATGTTGCACTGTTCTTGATGAAATAGATACTGAATGCAGGAAATAGCTAATCATATCAAGAATTCAGTTCATCATGAACAATGTTTCAATTGCTATTCAGAGAACAGTCATTTTACAAGCATGCACCTTTTCCTTGAGTTCTTTGGAACCTTCAACAAGCCTCTCAAGCTCTTTTTCTTCCAAAGATATAACTTTATCCAATTCTTCCAATCTGTCCAGCTCTTCTCTCTTTGGTTGTGATGCAGCCTTAAGGGAATCAAGCTGCTTTTCGATATAATCATGTTGTGCACTTAAACTTTCTATCTGTGTAGAATAAAAAAGTCAACAGTATCAAGTATTTCGACATACCAACACAGAATAGGAAATGATCCATAAATCAGTAAAAGAATGTAAAGATTTAAGTCATTTTCTTACCTCCTTTTGACATTTAGCTAGTTCCATTTTTGAATGTGCTGATGATTTTTCTGAGGCCTGATAACGGCACACTGCATCACTGATCCTTTGGCGAAGACTGCTTATCTCATTAACAAGTTGAGAAAGCTCCTTCTCAGCATTTTCCACAGCTTCTCCTGAAACACTTAGCCGGATGGATGTTCCTATCTTACCACCTCGAGGCTTGCTTCCACCACCAGTCATTGTACCTGATTTCTCAAAGAGTTCACCAGCTAGTGTCACCACACGTCGGAAATCATTGTTCCCACCATATGCAATCCTTATTGCCTGTTGATGCAATGGATGGAAATAGTCATTGAAATTTCCTCGAGTATCATGCATCCAATGAGGAAGCAAACATAGAAACACACAATAGGGACACAATAATCTATCATCTGAGCCTTATACCAATTAATCAGGTCAGCTGCAAGAGTCATATCCTTCCATTCCACCAAATCTCAGGTAAACCATTCCTACTATCTCCTGAGTCCATTTGGGTTATCCCCTCTCCCTTTTTAGAGCTTTTCCTGAATTATTTCACTACCAATTAGTGCAGTCCTTGGTCCCCTTTGCACATCAAGAATTTTTTTTTTATGCCAGCAAGAGACCTAAATTCCCTTTAGACTATTCGTCTCCAAGTATTCCTTCCCCCGTCCATTCACTTACCCATGCACTGGCCTTTGTCCACCCAATATCTTCCTATTATGCAAGGGAAAGTGAGACAAATAAATAGCAGGGTAAGGAATTTGAGCATTTAAACCAAGGATTCATCCATAATATCAGCAAAGATACATAAACCCATGCTTCCAGTATCAAATCAGATAAAGCTTGAGATGTAACCTCAAGAAGACTAAAAAGACCATAGCCTGAGACATCACCTCAAGAAGACTTAAAACATTAAAACAAGAATCACTAGGAAAACAAACAAAGGTAAGTCAATGCTAAAATTAAATCAACCTAGTTTCACCAATTAAAACTATGAGTCACAAAAGTAAAATGTTTAAAACCATCAGCGTTGCCCATCTTTTATCACATTTCAAATCCAAATAAATGTCAATTCCATAATGCTAACTATTTCTGTGCAATTTCTTGGTTTGATTGGAAGAAATATTGAACACAAAAAAAGCTCTTACTTGATCAAGATCTTTAGCTACAACAGTGTTCCCAAGTGCGGCAAAAAATGCCACTTTCATCCGCTCATCTGCAACATTAACAAGATCAAATAGCCTTGGAACCTCTTCTGGGGGACTAACTTTCTCCCCCAGCTTGTGTAAATAGCGTGGTATCTGTTCCTCCTGGAATCAAAAATACGGAAGGTAGAAAATATAAATAATAAGAGTAAAGTGGTTCCTTATGATTGTGTGAAAAAATTGATTCTTCTGAATACCAAAATGACCATAGCCGCTTAACATGTATTATGCATTTAACCATGCAGAGATATAAACTAAAAACCTGAATGTGTTGAACTGTCTGTTCTATGCAACTCCTTAGTGAGTAAAATAAATTAATGACTCCTTTTCATTATAAGAATAAGATGATACTTGATAATCCTACAAAAGTATGAGCAATCGTAATTCTAATTGAATCTAATCATGTATGTTAATCATACAAAAATTTTGAGCTGTCACATTTCTAATTGAATCTAACCATGTGTATGCGCCTGTCATTGCATATATGCTTCAGGATATCTCAAATTTGATATCCTGTAGGAAAAAATAGATAAAAGAACAGCCGTATACCAATATCATAAAAGTTGCAACACCCAAATCCTTCTTTCGAAGAAGCTCTACACATGCTTGTGCAGCATCTGTTGTCTCCACCACAATAAAATCAAGTCCAGAACATGCTGTTGATATAGCAACATCATATTTTGCTGCAGGGAAATGTAATTGTCAAGAGAAAATTTTCAACAGAAGCAGAAAAAGCTTAATATCAGTTCATGACTGAACAATACAAAATGAACATTTTCAAAAAACAAAGGTATGGAAGCATACATCTCGCCCTCCCCAGACTCCACATTGATGGTAGCCTTGTGCACTGAGTATGCCCTTGTTATAGTAAATGAGTTGCTGACATGAACTAACATGAGGATTGATCATCAATATGCTTAAGTTTTTACCGTCCAAATATTCCTAGTTTACTTGAGAATATCCACAGGAGAGTAACATTTTATCAGAAAGGGAAAAGCACTCTGGAAGAGGTACAGAACAGTTGCTTTTTAAAAAATTTAATTTTCTACATTGTAGAGAATTTTCAGAATAGCTTTTGGCTACAATTTTTGAAAAGTTCTTCTCCGTTTCTAGCTTAAACCAATACGTCAAGGCTCCAAAGCTTATGGTATGCATCACATTTGGTACTTAATTATCCTCTCTCTAATATCCTCCTTCATGCTAGAATCATTCCTTGAAATCAAGATTGATCGCCTACAAAATCACAGCACTAACATTTTTCATTATTGCCTTGCCTTTATCAATCAGTTTACAGCTAAATGAGTGGATTGAATTTAATGTATTAAAATAAACGCAAAAGAGACATACTTCTCAAGCAAATAACAACAAACTAAAAAGAAAATGGAAGGTATATTAAGAAAATGCAAATGAATCATCAACAGATAAATGTTTAATAGTGAACTATACATTTAGTCAAATGTATTAAAAATGACAAGAAATCTCTATTAGTAACTCATTAACATTTGTTAAAAACATTTCAAGGAAACACTTTCATTATAGCCATCCATTTTGAAAAATGGAGTGCACCACAAAATCATCAGATTTCAAAAACAGCTAAGATACACTAGTTCTAAGTCCAAGAGGCTTATTAGTGGTCAGCATCTTTGTTACAAATAACTTGTCAATTAAGTAGCATCTCACCATCAATTGCTCCAAGGTCTCCTAAACGACCATGTATCCCTTCAATTTGCTTTGATTCTTTAGCTTGTAGTATTGCTTTGATGACAGACCCCTGACTCTTTTCCATTTCTAAAACTGCCAGGAGCTCTGTGACCTTCTGTCTTGCAGCTTGTTCAAAAGGAATTAGAGCATCATGCTTGTTAATGCATTCCTGTAAGGACTACCAAAGTTTAACAACTGTAGGAAAAATAAACAAGCAAACAAGGTATTGGAAAAAAGCACACACCTGTTCATCTTTATGAGCTTCTAATGCTTCATTATTCTGTTCCTCTATATAACTCTGAAGCTTCTTGAATCTTTCACCCTTTGACTTAAGTTTATTCATTATGTCATCCATTTGTTGTTGAGCATCCTCAAAAGCCACCCGTGCAGAATCATGCTGAGAACAAAAAACAAATCCATTCGGCAAACTTACAGATATGACTTACCATGATATTCATGAATTTAACCTCAAAAACAATCATAGTCCAGAACCAACATTTTTTTCTGCTAAAAATTTGATAAGCAACCACCCAAATATATAAAATATATAATTATCATAATTCTTCCCCTCAGCTTGGCCTGTCAAAACGCAATAGTCACACCTTTTCTTTTAGAAGCTTTCTTTGAGTATGTGCAACAGCAAGTTTTCCTTTATGCTCAATGAGTTGGTTTTCCCATGGTTCCAACTCAGCACGAACATTTGCTAGCTCAGATCGGTACTTCTCAGTTTCAGCTGTAATTTACAAGCAAGGAAATAAATTTCGAAACCAAAAGTCCATCCTGCATAAAACATTATGGTGATCTCCAAACACAAGAAAAATTATGCTGAAAATAAAAAGTAAAAATAAACACGGATGTGAGCATTAGCAGGTGAGGAAAAAACAATTAAATTACTGGGTATTTACAAATTCTCAGCAGCCAAATGATCAGCATGATTTCATTAACTGCCCAAGTAGAATATATAATATTAGCAAAAGGCTAATTCTATGCAGGATTACCATGGACGTATCCACTGAAAAAGACAAGGCATAACACGTAAACCAATTTGGGGAATTATAAAATGGAAGCTGATGTGACACCCAGTCCTTGCAATCTTCAGAGGTCTAGGTTATTGTTCTAAATAAATATGCCATGGATTGGGAACTCTTCAGAAAGCTCCCAGATTGAGATCTTTTGGATCATATTTCATTTAAAAAGGCCTGTGGGCACCAAAGACTACTGCTATGACCTTTTCACACATCAAGGATTCAAAATGGTATAATTTCTCATTCAAGCAATAGCAATGAGCTAATGAAATGGCCAGCAACAAGTAACTTAAGTATCCGATCCAAACTACCATCCATTTGTGACCTAGTGTGACAACCCGCCTATATTACTGAGGTATTGTCCGCTTTAGTCATCACAACCCTCATGGTTTTGCCACCCTGTCATACATCCCCACAAAAGGGGCCTCAACAAGTTTCCAAGGAACAATTACATATAGCTAGAGCCTTCCCCCATCATTGAGGAATGCGTGATTGGAGCCCCGATAGATAGGCCTAGCATCCTTGCTGATACTCACACCCCTTAAGCCCCTAAGGGCCACTTTAATATTATTCTGTGATGACTTGGCCATGTTGCTGAAGTATATTCTACTTTGGGTCATCAAAATCTCATGCTTTTGCTCCTCTGTGGATATACCCATAAATACCCACAAAAGGTGCCTCAAACATATAACCAGGACCTTTCCTTTGTCACTGATTAATATACTCAGGTACCTATCCCACATCCCTCAGTGATGGAGAAACATGTTGAGGCGCCTAAAGCAGACAATACCTCAACATTCAGTCAGGTTGTCACACCTAAATTGCTACTTTTACTTGCCAATTTATTGCTCCATGTTCTTCATATTGAAGTCAATACGCACTTTATGTCCAAAAGGTCTAGAATTTTAAATATTTTACTTATTGATAATGATATACAATAGCATAGTTTCAATTAATGAAACTAGGGATGGCATAAGCATAAAGCTAGAAAAAAGGAGAGATGCCTATAATCTAAAGGTTGAAGAAATAGAAAGACAAACGGAGTGAATTGAAGGCAATTTTAGTAGCAATCAGACAAGAAAAATGAGGATTTGTTTACAATTGTTAACCAAGTACCTCAAAAATGATCTCTTATTCTTCTCTTTTCACTTTAAAAAAAAAAATCCTTTTTCTTTTGATGGAGCTCAACACTCCTCAAAAGACCAAAAATATATGATTCCATGAGCATTTGCAAACAAAAAATTTCTATAAACGTCTACCTATATTTGTGACACATTTGAAATTTAGATTGGAAGAACGATGAAGGCATTTAGCATGACCTTTTCATTCCAATCATTTAAAGAAGATAGAAAAAGAATATGCACCTACCTGCATGGTTCTTAACAAAGCAACTAAGAAAAATGAAATTGAACGAGAGAGACAGAGAGAGAGAGATTTTCTGTACAAGTTTGTGGATATGTGATCAAGTTCTAGAAGAACGCCTTAATATAGCAGATAATAATTTTGTGTGATCAAGTTGTAGAAGAACACCTTAATACATCAGAGAACAATTTCAGCCAAAATTTCTTATTCTAGAGTAATTTCAACTCAAAATAGTAAAGCCAAGAGGGCTAATTTGTGTGCCTTTGACCACAACACAAATAATCAAAATCAAATTCCTATCCCCATCACTACATGGATACCCTAGTGATTGACACCAATGCCCCTGAATCAAAGGTCTAGAGTTCAATTGAGCGTTAGACCATATGATATTTATCAACAATGTTAAAAAAAAAAAAAAAAGGAAAGATTGCATTCAAACTCGAAGTCCACCTAACTGTTCATATGCCCACACAATTCACAATATAGATGCAACATGTAGCATACAAATTAGCTTGAAGTGAGACGGCATTATGATTCACATTTTACCAATGGATCCTCCCTTCGACTATTTAAGTTCACATGCTCCACATAGTTCATGGAAGAGGCTTAGGGTCCATGGGACCTTTAGTACACAATATGGATTTTAGACACAAACCATAGTGAGCCTACAGAAAATTTTGGTTACAAGTACTTTCAATTTTTATATGTTTGTATGTATATGGGTTACAAACAGAATCCATACTCATGAGGTAGTTCATTAAATAGCTAACAGATAGGACCATGGGGGCAAGCAAATGCTGACCTGCCATAAATAGCAGACAGCAAGCAAGGCAAGTTAAGAGTGACATGTAATTTAGTAACAGCATAGAGAATTGATATATTCTATTTTTGCTAGAGTAATTCCTCATCACTGTACATTACATAAGATTTTCCAGTTCTATATTTATGATAGAATAGGTAGAACCAACCTTTAGACTGCTCCTTAATGTCCTCCAAAATTTTCTCTTCATCTAACAATAGCTGTTCTAATTTGCGTATCTCTTCCTCAAGTTTTGGAATAAGATTTGTAGACTCTTCATTATCTTTCACAATTCCTTCAATCTTCAATGAATCCTAAAAGGAAAAAAAAAAAAGAAAAAAAGCTTTGAGGACATGAACAAGTCCACCAAAAGGGAAAAGAAATATCTTTCCATACTTTTTCTAATTTTTCTTCTAATTTCTTGATCTTTTGCTTCATGTGCTTCAAGTCTTCACGATATTTTACATCCTGCCTTTCAAACTCCTTAAATTCATCTTTGCAGGCACTGAGGCCGTTGTAAAGTTCCTGAATATGTTTATAAAACAGTAATTTAAAACAGCAAATCATCTCAAAAGTGGACAAGAATAAACAAAATAAAAATTTGAACAAGCAAATTATGACTTAAGCCAGATAACTTGAAAAATGCATGAAATCAAGAAAGCTATTCAAACTAAATTGATGATTATAGAACAAAAGCTAAGATCGAACGAAGCAATATGAGAAATCAATAAAGAGAAAAATCCATAGGAAAAACTTAGAAGCATCCGTAGCAGTTCAAAAACTATGAACATGTTGAGCATTAGTGTGAGCAAGTACTCCAATCACTTGAACCACCAATAACATGACAGGTGGGCTTTTCACCCAAAAAGTATTCAAATTTGAAAGTGCCAAATCCTTTAAACACCTGCAGCTTGGGTACAACTTGTATAAGTATCATGGCCCCAGCTTACATTTCTTGCGAAAAGGTTTGATCATGACCAAGTATTTCATCACAAGGACAGTCTCAAAGTACACCAGGAAGAGCTTCTTTTTTTTTTTTCTAGTGAGCATATGTATCTGTATGCAGATGTTGTACTGCCTATATTAAAAGAAAACTAAATGAGCAATACTGCTTGACTATCACATCTGTTGTGTCACTACTTTGAAACAATATTTTTGTCACATCCTGCCCAAATCCAATGCATGTGAGGTATTATCCACTCTGACCTCAATTAGTAAATAAAAAAATAGAATTAACAATTATGAATGGATTAGATTTTTCAAATTCATCCTTGTAGGCTTCAAACTAAGCATTTTCAACAAAATTGTCATGAAAATGTTTTTATGGGATAATAATCCCAAGCATATTGCTGTAGTCCAGCTGCACTAGGTGAAAAAGCATGTTTCACAGCCAAGGAACATGTTCTTGGATGTGTAGGTAATGGGAGATGTTCTAACCGATGAGTAAAAATATGAGGAAATAATAAGAAATTAACAAGTTTAATGCCAATTAGCATTAGCCTTGATGATGTCAGCATGTGCAATGGAGCATAAGAACCATAACAGTTAAAGGTTGGGTTCAACTGAAGCTTAGAAAAGGCAAGCGGACAGCAACAAGAATATGTATTGAAGATTATAAAAGATTCGACTAAGTATATGACCTTTGATAGAGTGCAATGCGAAATAAGGTTCATATAACTAATCAATGACCACATTTTGGTTGGTAAAATGATGATCTTTTGATTAGTTATGTTGAGGGCATCCTAGCACAACAATAAGGCTCTTTGCATATGCCTTTGGTGGGCATCGATTTGACTCACAAAAACCTCTTCAAAAATAAATAAATAAAGGTATGGCTGTGTACATCTTGTGTTCCCCAAACCTCACATTAGTGGAAGCTTTTTTCACTGGGTGAGTGTTTTTTTTTTTTTTTTGATTAATCATGTTACCATTTTTTAAAAAAAGCAGATAAGGTCACAAAAATTGACCAAAAATATGAACATTAAGCTCCTTATCTACTATTCTTTTTTCCCTTTTTCAGTGGAAATCCAAACTTCATAACCTCTACATGGAAACAAATGGAAATGAGGCTGCTTTTCCATATCAAAAGTAACATAGACACATGGCATACCTCCTTCTTTTTCAAATACTTATTGTGTACCGCCTCAAGATCCTTCAAAGCTTTCATATTTTGTCGAATCTTCTCCCTAAAAATAAGAAAATAACATTAAATAATATTAAAATTTGTAAAGCTTAAACTCTAGGGACTTGAGAGCAACCTTTCATCCTTAAGATTTGCTTCTAAGTTAGTAACATTCAAGTGCATGTCAGCAATCTGGGATTCAGCATCATCGGAAGCCAATTTGGTAGCTTTCTCCTGCCATTTCATCAGCGTCAGCTCCTTCAGCATATAAGCCTCTGCCTCATTCTTAAAACTCTGCAGTACAGCACAATGTGGAAATGAGTACATTGGCCTTCACAACCAGAAAATAACAGCCAAAAAACTGTTCAAATCATGCTTTCATCCTAGGCTTGTTAATGAAAGAAATTTTTGTCTACCTCCAAGCTGTCTCTTTCTTTCTCTGCTAATTTTACCATTTGCACCACCCCAGATCTTTTCTCATTGAGGGATTCCAATCTATAAACCAACAAATTAAAGTAAATTTCATATCATTTTTTTATCTTCTTCATTTAAAGTACTGTCTACAAACAATCATTATGCATGAATTCACAGTTCTTTTTTTTTTGTTACTTTTACTGAATAATTAATTTTCTTGTTGGCAAAAAAGGCTCCATATGGAATTTCAGATATCACGTGGAACCGCAAGCATTCAAATACAGTCTCTTCAAATGCATCATACCTGGAAATGTCATATAGTATTTCCTTCACAATATTGTTCGGGTAAATTAGAGAATCATTTCAATTGAAACAAAATGAAGCAAGTACAGTAATAATCAACATTATTGCATCTAACCTACTTTAAATTATTGTGTTCGATATTTCCTTACTGAATTTAGAAACAGTTGAAATTCTAATGGGAAAAACAATGAATTCATTCACGCCACTTTTAAAGGGATTAGAAATATACAATTTTCTGTTTATGTTCACCATCATTTCTCAGGACTATAGGCACTCATCTTTGATACATATATGTAACTCAAATGAACTTTGGAAATTACTATGGCTCAACTCAAAACTGAAATGGAAAAACCAGGCATTTAAGGCTTTCCAAGAACAAGTTACATATATGATTCATCAATTATAGACAGAGCTCCTGAAGTGTAGTTTGCATTGCCTCATACATGTCATATCTGTGTCAGATAAGTCACTTCACGAACAGGGCTGCCAGTGGGTGTGGAGCAGGGTTCACTTCATCTGGAACTTTGAACACTGAGGCAGTCCAATTCAAACCTTGTTCTGTAAGCATGTCATAATTGACAGCCCTATGTACAAACAGGATGTAATGTATATGTTTGTGTCAGTCATCAAACTGAAGTTTAAATGACCAGAAGAAAGAAGATATAGAACTAACTCCTTGCAAGATTCTGCAATCTTTTCAACATATTGATCAGTTCCAATTATATCCTCAAGATACTCTAGAAACCCTTCATCATGAGGCCCTTGAGCCTTTGGCTTCATTAAAGAAATTTGCTCGACCTCACCCTGAGTTCAGAAACCAGAGAATTTAAATGAGTAGATAGACTTCGATGATATAAGATATTTCAGGATGAAATGTGCCTTTTTCAACCATGGGTTGTCACTGACCTGAAGAATCAAAAAGCGATTATTGTCCAAGTCCACTCCTTTTCCTTTCAGTTTCTTAGTGACTTTGGTAAAATTACTTCCACAGTCATTTACGTAATACTTTGACGAGTTGTCTCGAAATGCCACTCTAGTGATGGAAAAGTCACTTCCAACAACAACTTTGTATGTTCCATCATCCTGTGAAAAGATGAAACTCATAAATTGGATGCGATCATTGTAAAAGAATTCTTGAAAAAGCGAAAAAGTGGTCCTTCATAAGCATTTTCTTTCTTTTCAAAGGATTGAAGAAATCCAAAGATGAATGAAGCCATAAAACAGATACACTCTTACCATATCGATTATCTCTTGAAAATGAATGCAAAAACATGATACTCATAAATTGGATGCCATCGGTGTAAAAGAATTCTTGAAAAATGAAACAGTGGTCCACAAGTATTTTCATTCTTCTCAATGGATTGAAGAAATTCAAAGACGAATGAACCCATAAAACAGATACACTCTTACCATATCGATTATCTCCTGAAAATGAACAGAAACGCCTGCACTATCCAAATTTTGGTGATGGGTGGAATTGTGAATCAACTCAGAAACTTTATTAAGGCGCATCTTCATGCATCAAAGACAAACATAATAATTGTTAAATAATAACAAAATTAAGAAAAGTTCTCTATAAAGCTTAGTGAGAGTGCCCATGTGCCATCAACTATTCAGGTGTGTTATCAAATTTCCAAATGTCCAAAAAAGAGTGAAGATATTTGTCTCAATGCAAACTTGCAGGCTCCTGAGTGCTTTAGTCACCTTTTCAATTTTTTGTCAAGACTTTCAGCTTTCAAGCACTTGGCTGAATCATATCAGATTTTAAAACACCAAATTTTTCTAACCAAGCTGATGATGCCACAGGTTCTCAAAATCTAGAGACCGATAAAAGCAATCCCCTCGATAGACTCCAAAGTATTACATATAGATTTTACAGATAAACCATGTCCATCTTGACTAGATGATCGAATGCAAATAAGCATTACCTGCTTAGCTCGCTTCCCAAACACAAAGAGCATTGCATCAATAACATTACTTTTACCACTTCCATTTGGACCCACGATGGCAGAAAAATTCTGCAAATTACACAAAAATCAAATTAGACAAGGAACATACATATTGAATTGGAATGAACAAAGCAAAGGCAGAGATGTAATTCACATAGAAGATGTCACACCCCAACCTAATGCATGCAAACACTTTTAACTAAATGGACATAATTGCTCCCAAAAGATGCCTTGGATGATTAAGGAATGCTGGATATCATAACCCAAAACCTCTCCTACTACGCATCCAATGCTGAATTTCAAGAGCATTATTGGATATCAGGACCATGGAATATCACAAGACCCATCATACTATGTCATGACAAGTGATATCAGAGCACAACCAAAGCCACATTGTGTTTGGTCACATTTGATCTTACTGTGCATTCTAGGCCTTCAATCCAATGGCAGCAGCACAATAGGCCCTATGAGGACTCTAGAATGCCACATCAAATATATAATAAGAGAAAATATACATTACAAGTTTGCTCACAATTGACCTTGCAGGGCTCCCTTTATGGGAGCAAAACCATGAAGCTCAGCAGAGCCAAAGCAACACCACATGTGTTGGTTTGGTCAGGCCGGGTCATTACACACAATTGTCATCATCCTCAATATCATGATCTTCCTGCTAGACTAAACATAACACTTGATATGCACTCCCAGAATCTTTGCCACCACTATACATCTAATGTGAGGTTTGGAAGGCATCACGAGGCATCACAATCACAAGTTTCATGGAAGCCCATACTTGCAGCCTCTTTTTTTTTATTTACAGGTTTCGGTACTACCCATCCATTTCAATGGCATACACATGTTCGTATGTGTTGGAATTCTCCTGATTTGCCAAAGTCCCATTTCCAAAGTCAATTGGGTACTAATGGATTACATAGCAACAAGATTTATGGTGAATCCTACATGTACCAACATGAGAAGTAACACAAATAGCATTGATGTAAGTTGTCCATGTTAAGAAAGCCCACGGTGTTCTATATAACTTGTTGAATAATGCATTAAGTGAAAAATGAAACAAAAGTCTCTGTCTAATAGAACAGGAAGACTATTAAGTTGTCCCCGTAGAGTCCAAATGGCCTGAGGTTGGATCTCAATGGACAAGTGGGACAAAATCATCGATGTCAATGAATTTCAAATGTTATCAGTGTATCTATCCCCTAGACATTAAAGCTACCACAATGTTGAGAAGCCAAAAGTGTGGGCCGCCTGTCTCTGGAAAGGAAAACCAGCTAAGGAGTGCCCACACCATGTGTAGCATGTGCACCCCCATTGGTGTCTGGTTGTGTATGTTGGTATATTTAATCTCAATCACAAACTAAGCAAATATGAACAGCCCGCAGCTTAATCCTGAAAGGGGGTAACAGAAAATATTTTGCTAGTTCAAAGTTTTAAAATATTAAATTCGATGCCTTCCATTGGCTACAAAGCTTCAGACCCAGTGCTTTGATTTCTATAACAACATGGATCAAACATTCATTTGATAAGTCAAATGATGAAAGATCATGACAAATACAGCTTCCACAAATTGTGTAGAGAAACGGCAATACCTTTTTTGACAGTTAATCAGTAAATGGAAGTATGAGTTTTCGTTATTACGTCAGAGCCTGTTTGTTTTGCCGGAAATGGAAAAAAATTTGCCAATGACTTGCTAATTTCTACACAAGAATTTTTCTGGTGGAATTATTGCTAGTTGCTTCTATCATCCACATGCCATCAACTCTTCCACGTTCCCATTTGAGAAAAAACACAGAAATCAAATCTGAACTTCCATGGAAGTGGTCAGTAGCATCAGTAGTTGGAAATAACAACATCTAGGATTTCCCATTTTCATCTAAAACCGAATAAACAAAAGCTCAGATAGAGGCTTCTTGACAGCCATACTCACATAAAATGGGAAAGATACCGCCGAATGCCAGAAGGAATTGCGAGATTTGCATGTGAATTGAATGCGAAATCGTGAGAGGTGAAGTTGAAGATGAGATAGGGGACCCTTTTTTTGTGTGGAAAAAAGGAAACCCTAGTCGAACGGGAAGAAAAAAGAAAGAAGAAACAGAAAACCTTGTGAAAAGGGCCGACTCTTTGTTCGCCAGCGTAGGATTTGAAATTCCTCATCACGATTTCGTTGATGACGAGCCTGGGTTTCCTAAGACCAGCGCCGCCGCGATTCGGCTCTAAATCGCTGCAATCCGCAGGAATCTCCATCTGCTTCTTGGAAGAGAAAGGAGAGGAAGAAGCCTTCCCAGGAAATCAGAAATGGAATCCTGAGAGCTGCCGCGTGAGGCGGGAAATTTAAAAGAATGGCGCGGGAAATTGGAGGGATGGGTTCGTCGCGCGCGTAGCTTACATCTATTTGCCGCACGCTGCTTGCTAACCAAACTTCTTGCGGCACGTGCCACCTGCGATCCGATACGAACATTAGATGGCCTGGCCCCCTGATCGGTGTGGCAGATCTTGGACCAATGGATGGGCTGATTGGTAAAACTTTTTTTTTTACGAATTAATGTGTAAGATTAGAGGGATAAAAAAATTAGGAGAAGGTGAGCAAAGCCAGTAAATATATAATAAATAGACTTTTTAATTATAAATAAATAATTATAATTTTATTCAATCTGCACCATGCACACCCTTCTCAATTTTTACAAGCGGCCATAATGTTTTGTAAAATTCAAGCCAACCATTTATTTATTTTTATACCTTTTTTTTGTCTCAAGAAATATTTTTTATAAATTTTGGGTGAGTTGCAACGGATATAAACTCGTAGATTTTTTTTTTAATGTCGACACCTATTAGACATTTTCATCATAATAATCTTCAATATTATAGCTTGTAAGAAATAAAAATGGTACCGGTGCAAGCTCAATTATTGAATATTTAACACGGTTAAAAAAATTTATATTTGATTTTATTATTTTGTTTATTAAGGAGCCTTTTATGCTGTCCATCAAATGGACTTTGATTGATGAGATTTATTAGCTGGTATTTACCTTACTGTGCATTTGAAGTGTGGTGGATTTGATCTTGTCGGATGTCGGACGTAGCTTGTCTCATTTAACAGCATATTTCTTAAATACCCATCCCATGTTTACCCAACGAAAGTTGTGTTATTGCATTTAAATAAATTTTAAAAATAAAATATTATTATTTTTATTAAAGAGATTTCAAAAATTATTATGCAGCATAATGATGACTTAGTAAGGTCTTGTTATAGAATGTCTGGGTCTAAACCTCCATAAGAACAGTGCAATGCAAGGGTTTTAAGTGTAGGTTCTAAAAGAATGTTGGGGGGTCTTTTGTAAAGAGACATCCAGACTGTGCACAACCTATTAATTTTCAATAAAGATTTGTGCCAAGGTATCAAAATTTTATTTTGCTTGATATAGTTAGAAGTTGAGATTGTCTTACTTGCTATTTCACTTTTGTCAACATAATTTTTGTCAACACTTAGAAATGTAAATCTTAGTATTGATCTTTAGTGTATTCTAAAGACAGACTGGGCATTTATATTTTAATTTGTACAAAAAGAGGGAATCAAATTTATCTTGAGAAATTGACAATTCTTATCAAACCCTGAACTATGAATTTTCGTAAGTTAATTTTATTATTTATTTTCTCTTTCTGAAATTCTAACACTTGTTTTTCTAACATTTTTTACAATAGAAGCAGGCCTGGAAACCTAGTCCTAAGAAGCAGAAAGAAAAGATGGGGAGAGGTCGTGGGTCCGATGAAGAAGATTTCAGGCTGTTTCTCTTGCAAAAATTGAAGCGAGGTGGCTGAGTCGTCAAGACTCTGCGAGCTTGCTATAATCTCATACTATACTCTTACATATACCAATTTCAATTACAATCATTTCAGTTCAGCTTACACATTTCAAACCAACAAACACAGCCAATGCAGATGATGGACGTAACAGTCTTGCCAACGACCCAAAAAACTGTTACAAAAGTCTATTTTATCCTCTTCTCCTTTTATCAGACTCAGAAACGGAAATGGTTTCCTAAGCTTCATCACCCTACAAATTTCGGCTGCATCATCAAATCCGAATTCCACCCAATAGAGAGAATTTCAACTTTTAGTACATCAGAAATGAAAATTTTGAGCACCGAGAGAAACCCATTGTAAGAATCGATTGATTACCTACCTTTGACGCCTCCGAGCTGACCGAACAGCTCATTGGCCACTGCCGTGCCTGAATTGTCGATTATCTGATTGCCAGACGAAGCATGTTCTGGCCCAGGCATCGAAGTCGGTAGGTTATCAACAGGGGTGGCGGTGATGGTGGCTGGCGCTTTCTCTTCTTCTTTCTTCCCCTGGTTGGCTGCTTCCTGCAGCTGCAGTGCGTATTCCAAGTTCCAGAGAACATCTCCCATCGACGGCCTGTCGACGCCGTAGTCGGCCAGGCACTTCTCAGCAGCCTCTGCAAACTTCTTCATGGACTCCGCATTGATGTCGCCAATGAGATGAGGATCGACGATCTTCTCCAACAGGCCCTTCCTCTTCCATTGCATCGCCCATTCGGCCAGATTGACTTGCTCCCTTGGGAGAGCTGGATTGATGGCTGGCCTGACGCACAGAGCTTCCAGCAGCACCACTCCAAAAGAGTATACATCGGATTTGTCAGTGAGCTGCTGACGGCGGAAGTATTCTGGGTCGAGGTATCCGAAGCTCCCCTTCACGGCAGTGCTGACATGTGTCTGCTCCATGGTTGGCGCATTCTTCGACAGGCCGAAATCAGCCACCTTGGCGATGAAATTCTCATCCAGCAAGATGTTGGTGGTCTTCACATCGCGGTGAATGATTCCTTGCGCCGCTCCTGTGTGGAGATAATGCAGCCCACGAGCAGCCCCAATACAAATCTCCAGGCGCTTCTTCCAAGACAGGGATGGCAAGTCCTTCCCATACAAATGATCTCTCAGAGGCCCATTCGCCATGTATTCATACACAAGAATCATCTCCGAGTTCTCATCGCAGTAGCCAATGAGAGACACCAAGTGCCGGTGTCTGAGCTTGGACAGCATCTGAATTTCTGTCTGGAATTCGGTCATCCCTTGCTCTGATTGCGGATTGCCGCGCTTCACGGCCACTTTGGTGCCATCCTCAATCTCCCCCAAATACACGTTGCCGAAACCTCCCACACCAATGATAGCGCTCTGGTCCCAGTTCTTGGTCGCTTCCTGCAACTCGGAGAAGGAGAAGTAGCGACCCAGCCCGAGCGTGGAGGAGTAGAAATTGCCATAGCCGCTCTTGTGGGAACCAAGATAGGATCCTTTGCTGGTCATGAAGGTGGAGTGGCCGGCGTGGAGAGGAAGGAGCCATGAAGAGAAGCTGTTCCTCTTCTCCCAGTCCTGAGGCCTCTTGTGCCACTTCATCACCATAGCCCCCAGCCCCACGAATGCCCCGAACATCATCGCAAAGCCTACAGCAGCCACCGCCTTCTTGTTCGAACCATTTACGGCATGCGAGCCGTCGACGCCGAACTCGCCGTCCAAGCTGTCCACCGAATTGCTCATCTTCAATACCTCCACCCCATTCAAGATAGCATTAACCATTCCAGTGTCCTTATTCATGGGTCCTACCTGAATCGACAGCTGGCCGGAGGCGACGGATGCATTCAGCACGAAGTCCTTGTAGTAAGGAACGGCGAGATCTTTGGTTATCGACGACAAATCCAGCCCCGATATCGCCATCTTCCCATTGATGTAGACGTTGAAGTAGAGATCGTTAAGCGATTTGCTAACGATGTCACAGAAGTGGAGGCGGACGAAGTAGCCGAATGCGGGATCGACGTCGAGATTCCAGGTGATGTTGAAATTGGGGTTGGTAGTGCCGGCGTCTGCCATCTCTACGGCCGATGCGTACACCCAATTGGGCGCAAGGAGTGGAGAAAAGTTGTCCGGATATGTTATGATGCTGGGGGCGACGCTCACGGACTTGGCGGTCTTGTCGGAGAAGAGGTATTTGGAGTCAGGCGTCCACGTCCGGCCAAGCGTGTCGTTCTGAGGCGTGATCAACGGCCCACCCACATTGAGCCGGTAGGTGGTCTGGAATCCGACGGACGAGAGGCCGGAGAAGTCACCAACAGGGCTGAGGGTGGATGCGTCATCGCTGATCAAGCTGTCCGGTGCTGAGACGAACTCAATTCCATTGATGAAGGCGGCGGAATTGCGCATGGGGGAGAAGTGAATGGAGAGGCGGGTGGTGGTGACGTTGAGGAGGTACTCCTTCATAATCCAGGTGTCGGGGTCAGGCACGTTGAAGCTGTGGAGAAGGACGTAGTCGTCGGTGGAGACGGAGAAGGAGGAGGTAGTGAGGTCGAATTTGGTGTTGTTGACGGGGAGGAAGTGGAGGCGGATCCAATGCCATCCGGCCGCGGCGACTTGGAAGGTGTAGGTGGATTCCTGGGTGAAGATGCGGGCGGAGAGATAGAGAGGTGAAGGGGCGTGGGCTTTTGAGGAAGGGACGGAGACCAAGATGTTGTCCTGGGTGGAGAGCATGGAGGTGGATTCGGAGTCGGAGGAGAAGGATCGGCCATCGGGCATCTTCACGACAGAGGCAGCTCCGCAGTCGATGAGGAAGTTGTCGGGAGGGGTGAAAGTTTCAGCGGCGGAGGAAGGGGAGAGAAAGAGAGGAGAAGAAGAAGAGAGGAAGAGGAAGATGAAGAAAAGAAGAGGTGGGGAAGTCATCTTCTTTTCCTCTCCTCTCTCTGAGGGGTTGGGAGTTTTTTCTTTTTACCTTTTCCTTTCCCAATCCAATTTCAATGGGAATTCATTTCCCCATCACTATTTCCCGTCGGTTTTTGTTTAATAGAGCCACCCAAAAAAACCGGCTTGCCGAATAACCGCTCCAACTGCCCTTCCTCCACCTCTTGTTCCCCTTCTGCGCTCCATCCCTCCCATTTTTAACCTCTTTGGACCAAAACACCCTCTACCTTTGGTTCAAGTCATCTGTTTCCATGACTTCAGAAAAAGAAATACCAACCAACTTTGTGTTCCCTGTCCAATCCAAAAGGGTAACATGGATTGATTATTGCCTACTGTTGTTTGTGCTGTAATACCAAGTGCACTACTCTTTTTTAAAGTATTAATTTCATTTAAGGTTCTATTTAGATACTTTA
>JAYJMB010061722.1:0-26293 GCA_036873735.1 Pouteria campechiana | reverse complement strand
ATATTTAGGAATCAAATAGGTGCAAAAGATGAAGTATTAGGAGAATAAAATATGACATTTTGCATTCTCATCAGCACCCAATATAACTTTTAAACCTCTGAAATTACAACATCCAATTAACTCCTCTGAAATAAAGTCATAAACTCTGAAGTCATTTCAAAAACTTTGAGAATTACTTCAAAGGCTCTGAAGTCCATACTTGATATATTTTAGAAACCTTGAAACCAATCTTCCAATCTGTTTATTCAACTATAAATTAGTTCAGAAGAAAGCATATGTATTCTAATATATATTCTATCTTCTAACAGTAAGCATACATGCATACTTTACTATGATTTTGAATGTTTTGCTATAAGAACAAATTGTCAAAATACATCTTTCAAATGCTTTGCTAGAATGACTTCAAGATACATTCTTATCTGGTTATCTTCCAAAAATCTCCTGCATATCTATGATTACCTGATAAACAATCATATGATCTATTATGCAATCATCTTCTTATCATATGTTGGATTTTTATGAATATATATATGTTCTACATGGAATTATTAACTGATGAAAGAAAGAAATTATAATTGAATGAAGTTTATATAAAATATATAAATTAAAGCAAACATTCATGCTTGACAATGTATGTATATCATGAATGGATAATTATAGAATGTTTGATAAGCTTTAAGGAAACATGTATATAATTCATTAGGTATGTTTTCATAAATAGAAAAATATGAAAATATCATTAGTAAATATAAGAATAACAAAAATGGCTAAATCTACCTATCTTTATCAAAGCACTAATACATTATGACTATCCATGATCTACAATTTATGGAAACTCATTTGTAGATATTCATAATTGAACAACTTACTTTGAGATTACATAGTATATACATGAGATTTAATAAAACCATGTGTATATAAACAAATAGAAGAAAATATACTTAATACACACATCCATCACAAAGTATGAATCAAATATACTATTCATACTTCACATATACTACTTGTGACAAATTCATTTTGATTTAAAATAAAAGATGTCAAAGTTTCAAAAAGAAGCAAAATGCAAAAACACAATTGAAGGATACCAGCCACTTGAAGCAACCACCTGGCAAACGGCCTGGCAATAGATAGTAAGATGAATCAAGAAATGATTCACAAGAAGATGAACCGCCTAGCAGATTCTCCAACTGCCTATGCCTACTGCCTAAGAGCACAACCGGTATGGCAGCTGCCTGCCATACCACCTGGTAGGAGGTAGCAAGATTCACTTGGAAGAAAATCCAAAAAAATTGTCCGCAACCGCTTGGACCAGGTGCCTGCCATACCACCTAATGATGCGCAACGGTCAAAAATTCGAACGTTGCAAGTAATGGAAATTCTAAGGTCCTTATCCAATGATCAAGTTTTCAAGATCTATTTAAGGAGCACTCAAGGAATATTTGAATAAGAAGATAGAGAGCAGAATATACAAGTAAGAAAAAGAGTGAAATCCTCTCAAAAATCCTAAAGGCCAAGATCTACCACTTCCATATCCCAAAAGAGCTTTCATTCTTCTTTCATTCTTCAATCTCCTTCAAGGCTACAAAATATAAAGGAAGAGCTTGTATAACAAGAAGAACTACATCTAAGATCTTCCTCAGTGCTCAATAAGAAACACGTCAAAAAGTGTAATTTCTTATTTCATTTGTAGAAGTTTTTGGTCAACTTAAAAACCAGGGTTAAAAGTTGTTGGTTAGTTTGTGAAAACCAACATTTGTTAGAGCTGTAGGTAAGCTTGTAAAAACCCGACATAATGAATTTCTAGTGAGCTTTGTAAAACTAGTGTATGAGGTGTGATTCCACAAAGTATTAGTAGAACTTGAGTGCAACAAGTAAGGCTGACTTAGAGAGTGGAATAGGTGCCAAGAGAGGCCCGAACCGCTATAAGCTGCATGTACTACTATGCTTGATCTTTCCTTTATATTCTTATTTGCTTTATCCATTGCTTCTCCTTGATTAGCTCGCTAACATAAAAGAAAGAAAGGGATTTGATAAAATAGGGGTCCAAAGAAGTAAATTTTATAAAACCCAATTCACACACTCCCCCCTCTTGGGTTATAGCTTATCCTACCAGGACCAATAAGTGGTACTAGAGCAAGCTACATAAACATTTGTAGTGATCTATTAGGCTAACCCAGTAATGTATACTATCATATTTCCTGAAGAATATTCTATCACATAAATTTCATACTTTGAGGGATTGAGTTTTGATCAATGCAAAAAGAGGACAGAGGTAAGCCTTATGGACAATAATTTTGAAATGTCGAAAGCTGTCTTTTTTGTTTAAATAAAGATGATGAAAAATCTAGGCAAGTAAACATCAAAGCTAAAAATACTTTGCTAAATGCTCTATGCCCCACCATATATAGTCATGTTGCAACTTGTAAAAATACAAAAGATAATAGATAAGTTAAAGGCTATTTCTGAAGGGCAAATTGATTTACTGCCAAATGAAACTAATGTCTCTGCTAAGAACAATTTGATTGAAGGAAATTATGAAATAATAGAACAATCTCCTCAAGAAGAAGGAGAAAAGAAAAATGATCAATCTATGAAAAGAGAAGAACTGTCAATAAAAGAACTACCACAGACTGAAGAGGAGCAATCTCAAGAAGATATTGAAATTCAAGAAGAAAATACTAAATCCCAAATTCAAATTAAAGATTGAAAGGATGAAGTAGTTGAGGAATCCTTTCAAGTTGAGAAGAATCTATCTAAAGAAGATAAAGATGATAAAGAAAGACTTGCAGTTCAAAATAGACATCTAAAGTAAGTCAAAGAAAGAGAAGTGAGAAAAAGAAAAAGAAGGACAGTCATAGAAAAAAAAGAAAGAGAAGAAGTATCTAACACTTAAAAACTCCAATGATTTCTTCTCACCAGAGGACTATGAAATAAAGAAGGAAAATGAAGAAAAGATGAAATACCAAGTTCCTTCAAAAGACAACAAGTTTCTTGACACTTTATAGAACAAAATTGTATTCCATAAAGTCAAGGAAGGCAAGGTAAGTGTAGGTATGACAACTCAAACCAAACTTCCTTTTACTTGATATCTTTGCACTTATTCTTTTGTCTTAAATATTCCTTGACTTTAGAATTTAGCTTAGTAATATACAAACATATATATATATATCAAATTATAAAACTATAACAAAAGTATGATTCTTAAAACTATTTAAATTAGAGAAGCTATGCATAAATGATCGACTTAATCTTAAGGATAAGTATACCAAAGAAATATATGTTTAACGAAACATTAAAATATTATGCATCCATAAGAAAATATAAACTATAATTTTAAAATATTTAATTTAAAGCAAGTTTGGAAATCAATATTCATGATATCCAATGGTAACAAATTAGGAACAAAATGTTTGTATACTTTAAAAATAATTTGTCTTAATTTTAAATAAGCTTAAAAAGAGAATTTTCACTTACATCCATAAAAACATTAAATGATCATGTGATTAAATAATAATATCTTATATTGCTCAACAATTATAGAATTGGTTTCTTTCTAATTCTTCATAATCTTAAAAAATATAATTTAAAGATATTAAAAACCTAAATGCTACTATCATAAAATTTAAATAGAGAAAATTTTCAAATAAATAAAATAGAACAATAAATAATCTATCCAAAATAATATAGTTCATATTTTTTCCAATTTCTTTTTGTATACTCGGATGCTAAACAGAATATTGAACTGATTAAAATAATATGTATAGAACATATATATTTGAGCTCTTTATTGATGAAATAGTGCAAGAATATTCTAAATGTATGCAATCCAAAAGAAATGAAGAAATTCTTCAAGAACCAAAATCAAAACAACTACGTCCAAAGATATAAAAAAATTCAGAGTTTGATTTTGATAGCAAAGAAAGAAGCTTTAGAGGTAATGTTAGAGTGGACAACATAATACTTCGGAGGCTCTAAAAAGTATCTTTGGAAGCTTTGAGACTTGGCTTCGAAGATTTTGAAGTATGGCTTCAGAGGATTTAAAAGGTCACTTCAGAGGTTTGAAGTATGGCATCGGAGGCTCTGAAATGTGGCTTTGGAGGCTCTAAAACATGGCTTTGGAGTTTTTAAAAAGCATCTTTAGAGAATGTCTTCAGAGGTAATGAAAGCATAACTTCAGAGGCTTCAAAATGACGCAACAATGTAGGACTAAATCACACTTAATGAAGCATTTTAAAGTAGTTAAAAAAATGGAAGAATGCTACAAAGGAAAAAACATTTTTCAAGAGATTATTAGAAGTTTCTAAAAAGCTAAAAGAAATAAGTAAAGTTTCTGCAATTAGGAGAAGTTCAGAAGTTTTCACTTATACAGAAGTTCTACAGAACTTCTGACCTTCTAATCTAAGCACCACGAAAACAAGATCCACTTCTGAGCACATAACTCAAAACGTTTGCAAACCCTTACACAGAAGCTCTGACTAAGTTTTGCTCCACATAGAAGATAGACTACAATAGAGATATGTTACACAGAATTATGCAGAAGATATGCACTCAGAAAATCAATCATCAAAGAACTTCTAAGCACCCTCAGAAATTATCAAAAACATCTTGAAAGTTCACAAAAGTAATGCAAAATAAGTTTCTCCAAGATTATCAAAAAGCTTTTAGAAGACAGTCACAACTACAAAGGCCAAAGAAGATAAGTATAGCACCTCACTTATGAGCTCATTTGAAAACTTCTACAAAAGAAGCAATGAAGAAAGATAAGTTGCTCAACTTGATAATTCTGTCAAAGAATGATTCTTTATATATCTATATACTCTAGATGTCTCTGAAATAATTGCCTTCATTGCACATATACATAAATTCATTGATTGAGGAAAAAATTTGAGATAAATAATTCTAAGCCAATATATGAAATTGATTAAAGCACAAAATTAAAAAAAATCTCAAATAAGAATTTCACTCTTAGTCATTCCTTTCTAAAATCATTGAAGTTTAAATCATTATGAATTGATCAAATCATTATATAAATCCTGATGAATGCTTAAAAAGGCTTTTCTATTTAAATGCATTATTGATATTATTCATGATTGTAATGATTGAGCATGCTTAAATTAAAATTATGCAAATATGTATATTCTTTCTTGTGTTTAAAATATTTGATATGTATGACATATTTATAATAATAAATAAGATTGGGATAAAATAAAATAAAATCTTTAAAACTCAAATTTCTTAGAATATTTCTCGAAGCCATACTGCCTGCAACACCAAGCACCTGGGATGCCAGGCGCCTGTGCTCACAACTGCCTGCAATTTCTACACCCTTTATACATGGCGCATTGAACAGTTTTCATTTCCATCTGTTCCTTCCTTGCCTACCTCCTGCGACTGAAAAGAGGAAGCGCCTGCCATTTCCAAACTTCCATTAGAGCCATTTTACAAATCTTATACCTTTTCCAACTCTTTCCCACATCTCAATGGCACATAAAGTCACTGTCTCCAAACCTAAAAGAGAAGTAAGATGACCTAGAACTTGAGGAGGAGAGTCTTCTTCCTAGCCTTCAACCTCTAGAGCTCAAGGATATCTCAAGCCATTGATAACATAGGTAATCTCCCTTCACAACCTAATGTGAATGTTGAAGAATAAAATATAAAAAGTGGAGAAGGAAGGCCAAGAAATTTGATTTGAGCAAGTTGCCCAAAGAGGTTGATGGAAGAAAGGTTCCAACTACCAAATTTAAATCAAATGATTTACCAACATATTACTTTGGTAGTAAGGATAAGAAATTGAAGTTTTATACTTCAATGCTTGGAAGATCTATTCATGTTCAAAAGAATGATCTACATTTCCTTGATAAATGCAAATCTGATATTCGATCAATGTTAAATTATCAAGGTTGGACTGATTTAATGAAATATGAAGCACCAATCTTTAGAGAGCTAGTCCTCATATTTTACTTCAATTGGAGAGATAGCTCTTATGAGTAGATGGTAAAAGGTGTGAGAATGATCTTTGGAACAAACCTGTTATCACCAGAAGAACACCTTGGAGAAATACTAGATGTGTCAGCCATAGAAGATGAAGATAACTAGAAAAAGGGACAAACTATCTTCAAGTATAGCTTATACATCTGCCCATACTTATATAAGAACAAAAGACTTATCCATTGAGCTCAGAATGCTTAGAAAAGTCTTAGAAAATATGTTCATACTTAAGCTTGGAGGAATAGAGCAAGTGAAGCCAAAGTTTTGTGGAAGTTGTATACTTATTAGAAGGTTAGTTTGCTAAACCTCATGTTCACTGCATTTGGGCACTTACCACAAAGAACAGACCACATAGCTTCATATTATGTATGGTTGACAAAAGTCTTTGAGTATTCTCATGTTCCAGTCAATGGGGAATCATGCATATACATGTCTACATGAAACAAAGACCATGTCAAAGAAACAATTCTAAAAAGAATGAGAATAAGGTTATTAGAATATGTGGCAAAAATGATGGAAAAGAATGAAAGAGAAATGGAGGAAGATGATGAGGAAGATAATGAGGAGAGTGATGAAGATGAAAATGAGGAGGAACAAGAAGAAATGAGTGAAAGAAAGCAAACAACTAACACAAGCAATCCCATACAGACAAATAGTTTTCACCTCCCAAAACTTCACCTAAAGTCATCTATTCAAGGTCTTCTACATATGCTTTATTATATCTAGAAGTAAAGGAATTAAAAAAGGAAGTAGGGGAACTGAAAAGAGAAGTAAAGGAAGAAATGGGATAGTTGAGAAGAGTACAAGAAGGAATAGAAAAGAAGATAGATTTTCTTCATTCTTGCTTGAGACTTCCCATCCCACATAGAGAGCTGACCCCACTTCACCTATTGAGGATCCAAAACCAAATTTCAACATAAAAGAGTTGACTTCCATCAGAGACACCACTCAGGGGGAGCCCGTCTCTTCTAGACCACCTACAAATCCTCATACCTCTTAGAGATCTATTTTCTTGTTATATCTATATGAGAAAAGCTTAACTCAGTTGTTTCAAATATTTTGTGTTCTTTATTTATCTCTTTCTATATGAAATGAAAAGTTGCAAATCAAGACATCAGTTTATCATATGAATATTTGTTCATGAAAACTATGCTTATTTATGACTTTAAGCTTCATGACATAACTGTTCAATTATGCAATATGGTTTTCCACATTCATATCTATTATGTTTTATTATGACTAACAGTCCATATTTTGATGAATAACAGTTAACTCATTTTGCAAGAAGTACATGATTAAGCATGAAAAATAGTAACTATTACATATTGCTTAATGCACAACCTGAAATGGAAAACAAACCATCAATGAAAACTATTTTGGATGTATGTGAGAATTTGTGTTGATAGAAAATAAATGTGTGTTTATGTAAAATGATTGATGAAATCATTTCCTTAATAGCTCAAGCTTCTAGTAAACATAATTAGCAATAATCCTGATGATTGAAATCAATATTTGAAATGATTTAGGAAAACAGATTAAGAATGCCTAATCTTATAGTACAACCAGAAATGGAAAACAGAAATCAAACATGAAAAATATTTTGGATATTTTTATATGTGATGATGATAATCTAAGTTCCATGGTTAACAATACTCACATCATATGATTACATGGTATTTTCACAGCTATTTCATGAATATGAAATGTTTGAAATAGATAAATATTTTGATCTATACTTATGTTATAACAATCCATACATGCATCATAATTCTTTGGGTGCTCTATAGACACTCCATATAATTTACATCCATTTATCATGCATGACGTTGAATGTTTGAATATCTAGCCATCATGAAATTGAATATTAAAATGACTATACACTTAATTCATGAGTGTTCATTGAGAAGTTCTCCAACAAGTGAAGTTCTCCAACAAGGTATCAATATGTGGTATCATGAATACATTTTTCTTATTGATATCATATCATGCTTAAACATTTAAAAAGAAAAATCCTAGTGAAAATGATGTATAATTTGAAAATAAAAAGGGGAGTGGGACAAGTATAGCTTTTTGAGGTTGACAAAAAGAGGGAGAAGTATGGAGAAGATTTGAAAGTAAGGAGAAAATATAGGGTGAGTAGTATGGAGTAAATAAACATAATATAGCTTGCTCTAAACTCTTCTCCACGTCCAACTCCTGTTGATGCTCCACTCTCTTTCCCTCGATTTGAACTCCTTGGTGTCCTTAAATAACCTAAGCAGCTGGGTCTTAATAGAATTCCATCATGAATTGCAATTCCTTTTCGCACTAGAATCATCTTCTAAAAATAACTCTATGTTTTCTACCTGAAAAGATTGTTTCCATACGTAAAAAAAAGTTTCAACAATGATAGCATTGTTGTGCCACTCATTTTCAAATATACTTTTTGCAAATTTGCAACAACTTCTAAAAATTTCAGCAACATATGTAAAAGAAATTGCTTTAAAAATATCTCAGATGATTGCAATTGTTGTTATTATAGGACTCCATTGCTAAAAATATATTGATGATCATAGTTTAGATAGTAACATCTGATGCATAGAAGAACAACTAAATTTGTGTACTTTTAATTCTAAGCTTTGATTTCAAACTTTATTTTTTGTAAGCTGCTTTGGAAGCATGAAAATCGAGCAGAAATTTGAATTCTTGTTTCGGATTTCTCTAAAGTGAACTTTGGAGAAAAATCATTACTTCAGAGATTTTTGTTCTACTTCAGAGTTCTTTGAAGTGAACTTTGGATAAAAAATCATTACTTCAAAGTTCTTTGAAGTGAACTTTGGATAAAAAAATTTGCTTCAGAGAATTTTAGAGAGAGTACCACTATTTTGATCATAAATTTCTCATAAAAACTCAAAATTACTCCATTCATTTGCATTAGATAGATAATTTCAAGGGCTACAACTTTTATGTTGATCACTTTATCTGAATCATCCATCTTCTATGATTTGTAACCTTCAAAGTGACGCCTTTTGTCAAATGAAGTAGCAGACAAATGTGAAACTTTATAGATAGTTACACTATTTTAGCCATAATTTTCTCATATAAATTCAAAATCATATGATTTTTAATGCATTGGAAATATAAGAATATAGGCTAGAACTTTTATGTTAAATAGATTTTTCAAATATGCCTCCATCAGTCCCAGAAATTGCTTTAAAGTAACATCTTTTGTAATCTTCAGTTTCATTTTACATATCAATAAAACAAACTCTGTTAAGTGTAATATCCACTGAAAAACATTAAAAGAAGATCTTAAATGTGTGAATTTAGATATAAAAATATGATCTATTATGATCTTATCAAATACCCCCAAACTTAGGTTTTGATCATTCTTGAGCAAAATAACAATTTGAACTCATGAATTAGTCAGGAAAATCTCTTCCAAATAATCAGTAACAAGCCAAACAAATTACACATGTGCACTTATCTTAGAAATCACTCAAGATACTTTCCAAGTAATCTCATGAAACCCATGCTTCATCAATCCTTTCATGAAATAAAAATGTGTATGTGTGCAATGTCAATTTCATACTACATACATGTTTTTCAGTCAGTAATGTGAAAAGTAGTGATTTTCATGATCTTCACAAACACTCTTGGATCAATAGGTCATTTTTAAGCTTGTAATGGGGCCTTGGGTTTAGCTAACAAGAAAAGGGAATAAGGATACACAAAGTAAGAGATCATATCTGCATTTTATATGAATATTCGACCTCTTAACTTTTTGTTTGGGGTTTTATCTATTTTATGAGTTGTATTACTACCACACCCTCGATTTATTTCTTTTACTTTCATTAGGTTGTGATCCCTGTATTACTACCACATATCCAAACTTATTATCTGTTAAATTCATGGAGATAGGATCCCCCCATTTGAAGGATAAATCTTTATTGGTTTCTTCCCTTTTGTCCTTTTTTCTCTTCTTTTAGCATTCTTCTCTTTAACTCCCCCAAACTTATCTTCTTATGTACTCATGTACTTCTCTGCAATCTTATGTTTAAAATATGTCTCTTATTAGGTCAATCATGGTTTTTCAAGCTGAAAAGGGTTGAATGATGAGACTAAAGAAAGAAAAATTGAATGATGGTCTTTTACATGCTTTGCATGTGCCATTCTCTCATTAAAGCTCAATGGGGACACTAGTGATAGTGAATATACTAGGTTAGCTTGAAAGGCTCAAAATAATCAAAGAATGCCTAAATCATTTCCAAATAAACATGTTTTCTAGGATTTCGCCTAGAAGAATAATCAAATAAATTATAGAATACTTGTGTCAACCAAAATATGTTACTGAATTCACAACATCATCACTGATCCACATACACTAATTGAAATTTTCATCAGTCATGAAAAAAAGGACTTATCATAAGAATTAATAAATCACAAGGTGACACGTATTCTTTTTTCTTAATAATGTGCAATGGTAATAAAAAAATCAGCATATGTCACTTGATCATTAAAAGAGAATCCATCCTATTCAATTTTAGTAATTTAACAAAGTTTGCTCTTAGATTTTTTTAGCTAAGTTATCAAAAGAGATTTCTAACATTTTTGATACTTGACACATAATCTGCAATCTCATGAAACTTGTATGCTCAATCTGAAATTAGGTTCTTACTTCTACAATAGAAACATCAAACTGTAACTAAAAAATCTGTCCAAATTGATAAAATAAAATAAACAACTAAGCTAAATGCGAAGAGAACAAAGAAAGTTCAGATTGTCTATTTCTCATGAATTCAAATTTCTCCTTTGAAGTGAACCATTCTCCTTTTTTGGTGGACAAGAATTGATCAAACTATTGATTGCTGCAATACAGAATTATTTGAAATTAAGTAAGCAAAAACAAATTGAAACAAAAATAAAAATTAAAGCAAACTAAGCTAGACTAAAAATCCTAAAAGCAAAGGGATGAAAAAGTTGTTATGATTTATAGTCTTCAGCTTAACTTTGGCACTTCTTCACGTATTCAATTGAAATTTCTCCCCTAATTTGTTACTTTTGATTCTAACTTTGTGCATCCAAAGAACAGGGCTGATCCCCTTGATGTCAGCTAATGTCTAACTGAAGGCATATTCCTGCTCATGTGGCAATTCCACTAGCTAGTCCTCTTGAACTTCATCAAGCACAAATGATATGATCGTTGGCAATATGTTATATTTGGAGGGCTTGGGGTATCTAAATATAGAGTGGTTTAGTTACTCAAACTTAATAGGTTGCTCATGGGCTTGTCTCCTACTTCAAGTGTGTTGGTGGTTTGATGAATTGTTGCATTCTCATTCACAAGTTGTTCCACTTCATCAACTCTAAAACAGTCATCAGAAATGTTAGGCAGTTTTATAGGTTTAAAAATATTACATTTAACTTCCTTATCCTGAACAGACATCATGAGCTCGCCCTTTTGTACATCAATTAGTTTTTGTCCAGTGGTTAGAAATGGCCTGCCGAAGATGAGTGGAATCTATTGGTCTTGCTCCATATCAAGAACCATGAAATCTGCATGAAAGATGAACTTGTCAACTTTTACTAGAACATCTTTCACAATACCTTTTGGATGTCTAATCGTGCGATCAACTAGTTGAATGATACTGTTGTTGTTTGGGCCTCTCTCAATTCTAATTTTTTGAAAATAGAAAATGGCATTAAGTTAATACTTGCATCCAAAGCACATAATGCATTTCCAAAATAAGAATCATCAATAGTGAAAGGAATAGTAAAACTCCTTGGATCTTTCATCTTTTGTGGCAGTTTGTTTTGCAGAATGGCTAAACATTCCTCATTCAATTTCACAGTTTCATAATCCTCCAACTTCCTTAAGTTTGCCAAGATCTCCTTCAAAAATTTTGCATAGCTAGGCATCTGTGCTAAGGCATCTGCAAAAAGATTGTTAATATGTAGTTTCTTAAAATATATCTAGAAATTTAGAAAACTGCTTATCCATCTTATGTTGTTGAAGTCTTTGTGGACAAAGGATTGGAGGCACATAAGGCTTGGGATTGTCTCAAAACAGTTTACTATTAGCTGCTTTTTGTGGTTATTCAATTACTTCCTCTTGTTTTTCTTTGGGAGTCTCCTGTTGAATATCTTCTTCTCCCACTTGCTTTCCACTTCTCAAGGTTACAATACCTTTTCAATTGGATTTTTCTCAGTATTGCTAGGCAAAGAACCCTATTGTCTTCCTGATAACATATTTGCTAGTTGTCCTACTTGCATCTCCAAATTCTTCATTGAGACCTCTTGATTTTGAAACCTTATGTCTGTGTTGTGCATGAATTCTTAAGTACTGCTCATGAAATTTTGAGTGCTATTCGCTAGTTTGCTAACCATCTCTTCCATATTACATTTTCTCTCCTCTAGTTACTTGAATTGTAGTGGTGGCCTCGCTATATTCTAATTCTTCCATGAAAAATTTAGATGATTTTGTCACCCTAGATTGTAAGTGTTGCTATATGGATTATTTTGTGACCTATTGAAATTACTAATAAATTTAGCATTCTCACTAGATTGTGCAAAAGTGTTACCTACTTGACATTCCATGCTAGCATGTCCTCCACCGTAAAAATCACAAGTCACTTTCTGAATTTTCATTGTTGAAGCATTCATATTGTCTATCTTCCTATTCAATGCTTTAAACTATGCTGTGAGTGCAGTGAGGCCGTCCACTTCATGCACTCCTACTAGTCTTCTCATTGGTAGCCTCTCAGTAGGCCACTAATAGCTGTTAAATGCCATCTCCTCCAATAGTTTGTAAGCTTCTTCTGGCATTTTGTTATTCAGTGATCCTCCTGCAGTTGCATCAATCATAAAACAGAAATTTTGACTAGTCCCATTATAAAAGGTTTGTACTTGCATCCATATGGGTATTCCATGATGTTGGCATCTCCTCAACAAGTCTTTAAATCTCTCCCATGCCTCATATAGTGATTCATTGTTCATTTGCATAAAAGTTGTAATATCGTTATGCATCTTAATAGATTTTGAAGGCAGGAAAAACTTACTTAGGAACTTCTGTGTCATATCATCCCAAGTGGTGGTTGAGACTGCAAGAAGAGAAGAAAGCCAACTTTTAGCTTTGTCCTTTAGAGAAATGGAAATAATCTTAACCTGATTGCATCATCAGTGACTCATTATATTTGATTGTATGGCAAATTTTGAGAAAAGCATCCAAGTGGCTATTTGGATCATCGCTTTGAAGTCCACTGAATTGAACAAATTACTAGAGAATATGTATAAGAGATGGCTTAATCTCAAAATTATTTGCTTAAACTATAAGTCTTCTTATGCATGATGTTTGTCCCTAGACAGTTGGAGCAGCATTATCTATCAAAAGTTTATGTGGATTTTCAGATACAGCCACTCCAGCTACACCTTCTCCTTCCATCTTTTCAGTCAGAATCGATTATTCTCTTAGTCTTCTTCTGTAGGTAAGATCAATTTCTAGGTCAAACTTAGCTAGATTGCCTTGTTGACTTTGTATCATACACTACTTTCTGCAAAAATAATAGAAACTAATCAAATCTAGAATTCAAAACAAACTATAACTAGGAATCAAACTAAATATATAAACTAGCATTAAGTAGAAAATAAAAACCAAAGTAATACCAATATTGATTAGTAGTGATATTAATGTATAACTCACTGCCTTCTCCAGCAATATTGCAAAAATTTATTGACTCTCATGCAAGTATACACGATCACAAGTAATACAAATGAGGTAAGTTGAGTATCGTTCCCATGAGGAAGTAGGTTATCACACGCTAAGTACCAAACTTATATCAAATCAATAATATTTGATTCAATGAAATTTAGTAGATGATATAAGAACAAAATTTGAATAAATAGTGAAGTTGACAAATTGTAAGAGTAAAAGAAGGAATATCAATGGATGAAATATCTAGGAATTCAACTTCACCTAGCAAATCCACTTGTATTGACGAATTGCATTAAGTCAATCAGCATTCCTCTCATAGTCAATCGGATGCACTAAAGTATCTACCACCTTTTCTTAAGTGTTATGATAGGTGTGTCTATTAAAGTGATTTACTATATCTCCATGCAAATCCAAATTAATAAACCCATTTAGCTTAAGCATCCAAGGGTAATATATGTGCTCGTAAGGTCATATTCACACAGATTGCAGATGTACAATAGCTATCTCTAGACTTCATTGCATCATATGTTCTTGAATTCAAGAGCCTATTCCTAATTCACCTCTCTTAAATATAAATGAAGAATCTCAGTTCATGCACATGGTAGCTAAGTACATACATGGATTAAGCTTAGAAAAGAAGCAACAATGAGGAAGAAGATAATTTAACTTAAAAATCAAAAATCAACACAAGATTCATTGCTATAATCTATTTAATCCTAGAAAACAAAAATTTAGAATATTATATTTGAATTAAAACTAACTAAGTAATTGATAAACATCATCATAATCCAATATTAAATGTTGATTCAAAAATAAAAGATGCACTAGAAAGAAAATAGAATATTCAAGTTGCAGCGACTTTCTCTAATGATCTTCTTGCTCTAAACTCTTCTCCTTGTCCAAATCTTTGTCTATGCTCCACTCTCTTTCCATCGATCTAAACTCCTTGGTGTCCTTAAATAACCCAACCAACTGGAGCTTAATAGAATTCCTCCACGAATTGCAATTCCTTTTCACACCAGAATCTTCTAAAAATAACTCTATATTTTCTACCCGAAAAGATTATTTCTATACATAAAAAATGTTCCAATAATAGATAGTATTGTGCCACTAATTTTCAAATATACCTTTCACAAATTTGCAATGACTTCTAAAAATTTCAGCAAGATATGTAAAGGAAATTGCTTCAAAAATGTCTTGAATGATTGCACTTGCTGATCATTGTAGGACTCCTTTGCTAAAAATTTATTACTGATCATAGTTTAGATAATAACATCTAATCATGGAAGAATAACTAAATTTGTATATTTTCAATTCTAAGCTTTGATTTCAAACTTTTTTCTTGTTAAGCTGCTTTTGAAGCATGAAAATCAAGCAGAAATTTGTATTCTTGTTTTAGAGTTCTCTGAAGTGAACTTTGGAGAAAAAATTATTGCTTTAAAGATTTTTTTTCTACTTCATAGTTCTCTGAAGTGAACTTAGGATAAAAAATTCATTGCTTCGGAGTTCTTTGAAGTGAACTTCGGATAAAAAAATCTGCTTCAGAGATTTTTGGAGAGAGTACCACTATTTTGATCATAAATTTCTCATACAGACTCAGAATTGTTCCATTTCTTTTGCATTAGATAGATAATATTAGGGGCTACAGCTTTTATGTTATTCAATTTGTCTGAATCATCGATCTTCTATGATTTGTAAGCCTTCAAAGTGACACCTTTTGTTAAATAAAGTAGCAAATGAATGTAAAACTTTACAGATAGTTGCACTATTTTAGCCGTAAATTTCTCATATAAATTTAGAGTCATATGATTTTTAATGCATTGGAAAGATAAGAATAAAGGCTAGAAATTTAATGTTTAATAGATTTTCCAAATATACCTCCAAAAGTAACATCTTTTGTAATCTTCAGTTTCATTTTATATATCAATAAAACAAACTCTATTAAGTGCAATCTCCACTGAAAAACATTAAAAGAAGATCTTAAACATATGAATTTATATATAAATAATATGATGTATTATAAGCTTATCAACAAGCAATAGAGGGAATATAAAAAGAAAAAGGAATATACTTACCAAATTAAATGTATTTTCATGACTCATGCCAAGAAAAGGATAAATTTAATAGGTCATGACTAGTATCATTCCCTAGAGAATTACAAAATTCAAATTAATCAGGGGGAGTTTATTATAAAGAGGAAACGTATATCATGAGAAAACTTATAGTTCTTCATATGCCATGACTAGTACCTAATTCCACATGCTTACATATCTCTATTAGTAAGGGGAGGTTTGTTATTGAATCATTAGGATATCCTTTATTTGTCTCAGATCTTCAAGTTTTGTCATCATCAAAAAGGGGAAAATGTTGAGTCATACATGTATTGTAATAATGATCCACACATGTATAACAGATGATTTTGATGACAACAAAACTTATACTAGATTTGCATTATGCTAATGATATTGTTAATATTGGAAAATAAGAATTAAAATTATACATGTGCCTATTATATACAATTCATGTTGATCCATATGCATAAATTATTTACTTTATAATGATAATAACCTCATGATTATAAGAATTGAAACATTACCTAAAAGTTATATCTGAATTACTCATATATGCCATTAGAATACTTTTGAAGTATTTCAAAAACTTTAATAGTATTTCAGAAAGTTATTTCTGCATCCTCAAAGATCTTAAAGTAATTTATCAAAAGTTATAAGGCTTGTACTTAAAATAGTTTCAGAAACTCTGAAATAACTCTTTAATTCTTTAGGATCAAAAAACTCTGAAACTAGCACCCAATATAGCTTTTAAACCTCAAAAATTACAACATCCAATTAACTCCTCTGAAGTCAAGTCATAAACTCTAAAGTCAAGTCATAAACTCTGAAGTCATATCATAAACTCTAAAGTCATTTCAAAAACTTTGAAGAATTACTTCGCAGGCTCTAAAGTCTATACTTGATATATTTCAGAAACCTTGAAACCAATCTTCCAATTTGTTTATTCAACTATGAATTACTTCAAAAGAAAGCATATTTATTCTAATGTATATTCCAACTTCCAACAGCAAGCATACACACATACCTTGCTATGATTTCAAATATTCTATTATAAGAACAAATTGTCAAAATGCATCTTTCAAATGCTTTACTAGAATGACTTCAACATATATTCTTATTTGGTTATCTTCCAAAAATCTCTTGCATATCTATGATTAACTGACGGACAATCATATGATCCATTATGCAATCATCTTCTTATCATATGTTGGATCTTTTATGAATATATATATATTTTACATGGAAGTATTAACTGATGAAAGAAAGAAATCATAATCGGATGAAGTTTATATAAAATATATAGATTAAAGCAAACATCCATACTTCACAATGTATGTATATTATGAATGGATAATTATAGAATGTTTGAAAAACTTCAAGGAAACATGAGTATAATTAATTAGGTATGTCTTCATAAATAGAAAAACATGAAAACATCATTAGTAAATATAAGAATAACAAACATGGCTAAATATATAGTTTTTCAATCATGAACTTGTTGACTTCATTATTCACAATAAGACATTTGACCTAGACATCACCCAAATCCACTAAATATATATTCCACATATTTTACCAAGTATTACAACTAAATTTAAACTATTTAGCATCGAACATATATGTAATTCAAACACAACCTTGTAACCATTATCACAAAATAACTAACAATTAGAAGATTTTATTTTAATCCTTCTACTTGTAAAATATTACAAATAGTTATAGAGCAAGGTTGGCTAATCTTATTAATCTCAACCACTCTACCTTTTCCATTATTTCTAAAGGTAATTGTCCCTCCATTTTTAGCTTTTAACTTTGTAAATAGCTCCTTCTCCCCTGCATGTGTCTTGAGCAACCACTATCAATATACCATTTACTATTCCTTGCGGCTCTTAAGCACACTTGCAATAATAAGGTCAAGGTCTAGGTGGGTTAGTAGCAAAAAATTTTTGTACCCATTGTTTTTTAGATGCTATTAATCTATTATTTGGAGATATAGTTGTATTTATTACTTTAGCAATAGTTTTGGTACCCAAATCAGGTTCTATTTGGGTTCTAATTTTCTTCCATGATTGCTATTTTTCTATCTTTGGTTTTCTCCATCTTTATGCTTTGCCTTTAGTTAAATAAAGTAAAAGTCAAAATTTTTCTAAGGGTATGATTTTCTACTTTGATCTACTCAAGTTCTATGTTAAGGTTAGTTTTGAGCTGAGTATTTTCTTGTCTTAATTTAGAGCATTCATAGATTGTTCTTTCTAGCTCTCTTTTTGTTTCCTTATGTGAAGCTTTTAAAGCTTTAAAATCTGAATATAGCTCATCTAATAATTTTTCAAGATCAGAAGTTTCAGGTTTTGACTTTACCTCATCTTCGTGCATGGCCATGAAGCTTATTCTTGTATGATGCTCTTCCTGATTTCTTTCTTTGGAGCTGAGTGAAGTGAATTGAGCTTTATTTTCTTCTTCTGCTTCGCTCAAGCTTTCTTGTATCATATTCTTTAGCATTTCCTATGGAACTATAACTTTCTTCTTCTTTTCAAATTTGCTATTGTTAGAAGTATTCTTTTTGTCAAAGTAAGAGTTATACCTTTTCTTCTTGTCTCCTTGCTTTTTATCTAGTTTTGGGTAGTCAAACTTCATGTGCTCAAACTTGTTGCAATCGTAACAAATTGAAATCTTCTTTGTCTTTTCTTTGCCCTTGTTGTTAGTTTTGGAGTTGTTTCCAATTCTCATCTTCCTAATCATATTTCTAAATCTTTTGGTTATCATTACCATATCCTCATCATCCTCGCTCATTAATGCTTCATTTGAAGATTCTTCATTTTCTGAATTAGCTTATAAAGCAATTATCTTCTTGCCTTTAAATTCATCTGGAACCTTTTGCTTCATTAAGACTTCATGGGTTACGAGTGATCCCATGAGTTCTTCCACTGATATGTTATCTAGATCTTTTGCTTCTCGGATAGTAATTACTTTAGGCATCCAATGTCTAGGCAAAGATCTCAAGAATCTTTTTAACTAACTTGGGTTCTTCATATTTCTCTCCCAAACTCTTCAATCCATTGGTGATTTTTTGAAATCTCCTAAATATTTTAGAAATAGTTTTTAATTCCTTCATTAAGAAAGCTTTATATTCCAGCACTATAAGATTTATTTAATTTCTTTTACTTGATTTATACCTTCATGTCCTACCTGAATTTTATCCTAGATTTCCTTGGCTGAATCACAGGCAAAAATCTTTTTAAATTTAGATGAAGATAATGCACAGTAGAGAGACAATTCTTTGCCTTAGCATCACATTCTATTGTTTGAATATCTTCTAGTGTATATTTATCTTTTGTATTTGTAACATTCTTTCCATTCTTTACTACAAGCCACAATTGGCAATTTGTGGCGATCAAGAAATATTGCATCCTCTTCTTCCAATACCCATAATTTGTTCCATTAAAAGTGAATGTCTAGATGTGGATTGTCTCTCAGCAGATGTGTTGTGGAACATATTAGCCATTTTTATCTCTTCACAAGTTAATATGTTGGTAATTTAAAATGAACTAATGAATCCTGCTCTGATACCACTTGTTGGTCCCTTGCTGGATGGTAGCTCAAGGAGGGAGGTGAATTGATCTTTAAAAATTTTTGGCCAATAACTTGAGAGATGTGCTTAAAATAAAAGGAAGTAAATTTCATAGCACGTGCACTACATTTTTATAGTGGTTCGGCCCTTCCTGGGGTCCTACTTCACTTCTCTGAGTCAGTCTCCTTTATTAAACTTAGATTCCACTAAACACTGGTTGGTTTTACATGCTCACCAATAACTTAATGGTTTTTTAAGCTCACCAAAAACTTTTACACAATGGTTTCCAAGCTCACTAACTAACTTATCGATTTTTCGAGCTCATAAGAAACTTTTACACATTGGTTTCCAAGCTCACTAGCTAACTTACATATGTTAATTTCCAAGCTCACCAACAAACTTAATGGTTATCCAAGCTAACCAAAAATTTTTACTAACTATTGTGTTTTAGAGCTCACCAACTAACTTACTATTTTTACAAATGAAAATTTATAGATTAATACCTCTTACTTAGGTGGACTTGCACTAAAATTAAAGCTTAAATACATGAAAAAATATGCAATAAGATCAAAATTTTCAAACTCCTTTAAAGATGATGCAGATCTAGCTTTGAATGCTTTGGCAGTGTTATAACAGTTGGAGTTGAGCGATGGAAGATCTTAAATGCACTTTTTGAATGCTTGAGTTAGATGATTTTTTGTTTTTTTCTCAATTGGTTTGTATATTTCTTTAGTCATCATTTTTTAGGCTTTGAGAGAAAATTTAGTCATTGCAAGCTTTAGCAACATTTTCAAATGTTTGGCAGGTTTGGTATGACTTTTTGCATTATGTTGGGCTGCAAAACTTCTAAGTTAAGTCCTCAAAACTTCTGATGTTTGATCCACCACTTATCAGAGTTCTTGAAGTAGTTCTTTAGAACTTTTGAGATAAAAATTTTCTTGATTGTATAATCTCAAATTTTTTGTAGGTTGATCTTGCTTTGGAATTCTAAAGAACTTTTGATAAACTTCTAAGATATTTCTAAAGCTTGAATTTTGCTTCTGATATATTTATTTGAGTCTTGTCTCTTTGAAGATGCCTCTAAAAAAGCTTCTAAGTTGCTTATGAGGATCTTCTGAGTGCAATGTTAACGTTCTAAATTGCTTTTAAAAAGATTCTAATTTTAAATGTTTCTCCTAAGTTAATTCTGAGAATTGAATTAATCATCTGATGTTGTTGTATTTTTGAAGTTACATCTAAAGACATGTTATATTGTTTTTGGAAGTCTTCTGAAAAGATTATGACTTCAGAAATTTCCTCTAGGTTAATTCTGTATGACCATTATCAGTCTTCAGAAATATTTTTGAGACTTGAAACCATTTCTGAGCTTCTTCTAAAGAACTTGTGAATGCATAGAATTCCTTTGATGTGGGCTATTTAACTTTGAACATATTTCTACAAATTGAGAAAACTTCTGCATGACTTCTAAAGAATGATATTGCTACACCTTGACACTGAGGAAGTTCTGAGCTATTTCTGACAGGGTTCTAAAGTATGCTTCTAAGCTTTATGACTTAGCCCCAAAGTGGTTTTGAGTTATGTTGATTACTTTTGAACTCTTCTAGTTACACTGATTACTTCTAAACACTTTTGATTTTTATGCCATACTTCTGAAGGAATTCTAACATGTTATTAAAAAGATTCTGAGGCATTTCTGAAAAGGTTATGATATAATTTTGAACAACTTCTGAATAAAAATTGTTTGAAAACTATTTTCTATTTTAATGATGAATAAACTTAGATGAAATAAGTTTTAACTATGTGATTTGATGATGATATATATTTGATGTAGAGTGGATTGATGTAAATGAAATGAAATGCATGTAATCAAGTTGCTTGAAGTGATGGATAGAATGTAAATAAGTTTTTGAAATAGGTAAAGGAAGGAAGATGTCAGATGAAGAAATTCATCTACGTTTTTAGTCAGCAACATCGATGGATTTGAAGTCAGGGATATATCCGGTAATGTACAACCTCAAGGAATTCAAATCAAGTGAAGTTGACACTTGGTGAAACTTGACAGATTTGGAGTCTAGGAGAAATCTGACGAAGTTAAACTTTAATGAATTTTTCTATGAAGAAAAATGTCAATGGTTAGGCATTAAATGTTAACATTTTTTGGTTAAAATGTCGACAATTTTGGCACTGTTATAGGCAGTTGCAAAGATTCAGAAATGATGTAGTTTGACATTTTCTTTAACCTCCTTTGAGAAATTATCTCCTAGTAGTTGAACATCTATATTAATGGGAAATGTGTTATAAGAAAATGTGTGTATAAAAGAGAAGAGAAATCTTATACTGTGATCAAGAGAAAATCAAGAGATCAAGATTATATAGAAATACTAACACTGGTTTTGCGGGTGAATAAAGCTTGGATAAATAGAAGCACTGAAGTCACCTAAGAATTGAATTGGTTGTAAACCTTTTCTTATTACATTATTTATTGTGTTTATTATACCTTAGTTTCGGTTGTAAACCAAGAGATAGTTGAATCATTATAAGTTGTGTGAGTAATTCATCTATATTTTTACCTGGAAGTGTAAGTCCAAAGAACAGAGTATCTGTACCATTGTAACTTTGGCACTAAGTTGACTAGTGGAACCCAAGTCTATGATTGTGACTGGGAGAGTTGAGTAGGTAGAGAGTGTCGAACCACTATAATATTTGTAGTCTGAATTCATGAGTCATTCTCTTTATAGTGCATTTACTCGCTTTCATAAGATTACGTCAGTTTATCCATATAGCGGGACCAACAAGTGGTATCAAAGTTATCTTTTTATTGCTCAAAGTTATCTTCTATGGCTACATCAAATGAAATTAGCTATGACAATAGCAGTAGAAATGGAAATGGAAGCAGTGGATTTACATTCCAATCAACTAGTTTTCTAGTGGGATTATCTGCAAATAGACCTCTATATCTAACTAGAGATAATTATCCTCTAACTGGAGATAATGGGTTATAACATGTCTGCATGGTGCATAATTGAAGATGGCTTTACAGCACTAGTAGGAAAAATAAGTACTTGGACTACAGAACAGAAAGAGAAAAGTTCAATAAATGAATAGGCTAAAAGCTTATTATAATGTGCTATTTCTCAAGCTGAATTTGAAAGGATGTTAACTTGTAAAACTATAAAAGACATATGGGAGAAACTTTAAGTTACCCATGATGGTACATCACAAGTGAAAGAGACAAGAATGAATCTTTTAATGGGTGATTATGAACTATTTACAAAACTTCTTAATGAATCCTTTACTTAGATGAATCACAGGTTTACCAAGATTTTTAATGCTTTGAAAGGTCTTAGAAAAAATATTACTGTGAAGAAAGAAGTTTACAAAAGTACTTAGATCTTTACCTTAATCTTGCACAACAAAAGTGATGGCTATTGAAGAAGCAAAAGACCAAAGTTAAAGGTTGATAACTTGATGGGATCGCTACTATCACATAAGCATGTCATCAAGAAGAATGAAACCAAATCAAAAGGTAAGAGATTTATAGGCTTAAAAGCTAATTCTGAAATCTGACCTTGTTGCAGGTCAAGAAGATAAGGAAATTGCTATGCTCACTTGTCGATTCAAAAAATTTCTTCAAACTAATAAAAAAATGAAAAATAGATTTATAGCAGCTCGAAGAGTGCAGAATAAGAAAGGTGATAGAAAATTCAAAACTGAAACTTCAGTCAAAAAGGAAGAAGAGGAACTCACATGTCATAATTGTGGTGGAAATGGACATCTAAAGAGAGTATGCCATCTATCAAAACGGATAGAAAGAAGAACCTGAAATCTCAGAATTTTGGAGCCTGGTGTGATAGTGACTCATCTATATCTGTGAATTCTGAATCTGAAAGTAAGGAGTGACATATTGGTCTAATGGCACATGAATATGAAGAAAAAGAGAGCAATGCTTCAGATGAGGTAGGTGATGATAAGTTCTTGTTTGAATTGCAAAAAGAACATATTGAACTTCTTGATGAATCAAAGTTGATAATTGAAAAATATGCAAAGTTGAAAAAGGAGTTTCAAATTCAAAAGAACTGATACTAAGAATTCAACTAGAATTTAATGTTCCTTTTTATGAGTATTTAAAATTGCAATCTGAAAATGATCTTCTGAAAAATGATTTAAAGAAGATGTTTAATGAAAACCAAATGTTGAAATTGTATAGTAGTTCTTTGAAAAATATGATCAATCAGATGGTGAACAATTGTTTAAATTGTCAGAATCATACTGCATATTTTAGAAGAAACACTTTTAGCTTTTACAAAGGGCACTATTATTTTTGCAACAATATTGGGCATGTTACTTACAATTGTGCAACAGACAAATTCCAAAGTAATGAGATAAAATTGATTTGGGTGCCTAAACAAATTATTTTCCTACCTAACAAATATGGACCCAAGATGTAGGTACCAAAGACTTGACTTTTTCTTTTTCAGGTATGCTTGACTTCGAGAATAAAATCCAGCTAATATGTTAATAGTGGATGTTCACATCACATGACAGGAAGTAAGCATTTGTTCAAAAGTTTGTCATTTTAAGATAAAGTTAGAGTAACTTTTGGTGATAATAATTAAGGAATAATTAGAGGAATTGGAATGATAAGTATTTCAAGTATGAATATCATCGATGTGTATTATTTAGAAGGTCTTAAACACAACCTTTTGAGCATAAGTCAACTATGTAACAAAGGTTTTGAAGTTGTGTTTAAGTCTAATAAATATATTGTTTGCAATAATGTAGGAAATAGTATATTTTATAGAAAGCGTAATGGAAATGTATATACTTTAAACCTTAATGTAGAACATGTAAAGTGTCTACCTACCACAAATGCTTTGGTCATACCAACATGTACACAATTAACAAGCTTATAACACTTGATCTTGTAAAAGGTTTACCAAAAATGAAGATCAATGTGGATCATGTATGTGATGTATGCTAATTTGGTAAATAAACAAAAGCTTTTTTCAAATAAAAAAATATTATTTCTACATCAAAGCTTCTTGATTTATTACACATGGATCTTTTAGGACCTACATGATCAAGAAGTTTATGTGGGACATAGTATGGGTATGTAATTGTTCATGATTTTCACTATATACTTGGGTATTGTTTCTAAGCGGAAAAGATGAATATTTTGAGCTTTTCAAAAATTTCATCGCAAAGTTCTAAATGAAAGTGAAACATGAATTTTCTCAATATGAAGTAATTATGGTAGATAATTTGACAATATTTAGTTCAATAACTTTTGTGATGAACTTGGAATAACTTATAATTTTTTTGCACCTAGAATTTCATAACAAAATGGAGTGGTTGAGAGGAAGAATAGAGTTTTAGTTGAAATGGCTAGAACAACGTTAGTTGATGAAAATCTTTCTCATAGATTTTGGGCTGAAGCTGTAAACACTACATGTTATATAATCAATTGTGTTTATGGTCATCCAATTCTAAAGTAAACTTCTTATGAACTATGGAAAGGAGGAAGGCCAAACATTGCATATTTTCATTCCTTTGGCTATAAATGCTTTGTCTTCAATAATGGAAAAGATAACCTTGATAAATTTGACAAAAAAAGTGATGAAGGTGTATTTCTAGGGTATTCTTCTTCCAGCAAAGCATATCAAATCTATAATAAGTGAACATACATAGTAGAAGAGTCAATTCATGTAAAATTTGATGAGACTAACTCCTAGCCGAGAAAGGTGATAGTGCAGATGATGAAAATGAGAGATTTGATTTTCTTGAAACGTCAAATGAAGCTCAACAAAGATTTAAGGACTTACCACAAGTTGAGTCATCAAATTTGCCTAAGGGAAACATTGAAATTCATGAAGAACAAGTGAAGGAGAGTTGACTGAACCATCCCAGTTAGTTCATACTCATAGGTATCATCCATTAGAAAATGTTATAGGAAATGTGTATGACAAAGTGAGAACTCATAGCTCACTTCATAATGTCTATGGTAATTTCACTTTCTTATCTTACATTAAACTCAAAACAATGAAAGATGCCATTTTTGATGAAAACTAGATCATAGCAATGCAAGAAGAGCTAGATCAGTTTAAACATAACAATGTGTGGACACTTATGCCAGAACCAAATGATTAGTCTATAATTGGCACAAAATGGATCTTTCAAAATAAACTTGATGAATTTGGGATTATTGTAAAAAAGAACAAAAACATGTCTAGTAGCACAAGGATATTCCTAAGAGGGAAGAGATTATGATGAGACATTTGCACATGTTGCCAAACTTGAGGCCATAAGAATGTTACTTGCTTTTGCATCATTCAAATAATTTTGATTATTTCAAATGGATGTAAAAAGTGCATTCTTAAATTATATTTTTAAATAAAGAAGTGTATGTCAAACAACCTCCAAGCTTTGAAGATCATGAATATCCATACTATGTATTTAAACTCGCAAAAGCATGTATGGTCTTAAACAAGCTCGAAGAGCTTGGTATGAAAGACTAAGTGGATTTTTACTAAGTAAAAATTTTCAAAGAGGTAAAGTTGACACAACTTTACTCATTAAGCATATTCATTCAGATATTCTTGTTGTACAAATCTATATGGATGATATCTTTTTTGGTTCTACAAATGAAAATATTGGAAGGAATTTGAAAATATGATGAAAATTGAATTTGAAATAAGTATGATGGGTGAACTAACATTTTCCCTTGGACTACAGGTAAAACAATCTAGTGAAGGTATTTTCATTTCACAATGAAAATACATCAGAGAAATGTTAAAGAAATTTAAAATTGAAAACTTAAAATTTGTGCCTACCCTTATAAGTGCAAGTATAAATATGGACAAAGATGAAAGTGGTAAAAGTGTAAATCTAAGATTATTGTTTGGGCAATTCCCAAACGGTATGCTGGTGTAGCTTTCAAGATCTTCCCTCCTTAATCCTGCAAGACTAGAACAC
>JAYJMB010061711.1:0-26297 GCA_036873735.1 Pouteria campechiana | reverse complement strand
GTAACATGTCTGGATACTTTGTTGTAATCAATTCTTCCAGTTCTCAAGTCCCCTGATCTTTTGTCTGATGTGGATGATCTCATTTTCGGTCCAAAAATCTCATAAAGACTAAAATATCTTAGATTCAGTTTACCCTTAGTGTCATACCATACCACCCCTTTTTAATGGAATTACTTTAAGGAAAATCCATCTCCCACTTGAAATTCTAAATCACATCTTCTTATATTTGCCGCACTACTAAAATTTAACCATGTCCCCATAGCTTTGTTCCAAAATTAGTGGTAATCATTGATTCTCTAAGTATACCATGTAATCTTACAACTTCCTTCTAATAGCTCTAGACATATCTCTAGTTATGGTCTTGATTGGTATAGAATGCGTTGCTTTAGCCAACCTATCAATAATGATCCAAATACTATCAAACCTTGTCGTTATCTTTGGTAGAACAATAATAAGATTCATAGTTTGTTCCATCTGTTTTCCTTCAGGGAGCTCAATAGCTTGCAATAATTTAGTTGATCTGTAATGATCTACTTTTCTTCTTTAGTATATTATACATTTCGTCACATCTCTGGCTATATCATTCTTCTTATCCTTCCACTAATATTAATATCTCGAATTGTGATACATTTTACTATCACCAAGTTAATGGTATAGGGTGAATAATGTGTTTCTGCTGACACTTCTTGTACCACTACTGACACTCTAGGAAATATCAACCAATTCTTTTATCTTAAAAAGTTTTCTGAGAAAATTAAGAGGTTTGGTAATTCATTATGTTACAATCTCCTCTTCAATTTCTGTGATTCTTTATCTAATGTTTCTTTTCATTTTTTTTAAGCTATTTGAATTTCATTTATTAGAGTAGGCTAAATATTTAATTATCACTTTGAGTCACGAACTCCTTACTTCTTGTATCACATTCATGCTAGACTGCTTCTACTTTCCTGCTTAAGAACTCAACTACTATATTTTTTTTGCTAGGATAATAGTGAATGTTTAGATTATAATCATCCAACAATTTTAACTATCTCTTGAAATTACATAGCTTAGAAAAGTCATATTAGTCATAAAAAAATCACACTTCTTTAAATTGGCATAAAGTCTTTCCCTTCTCAATCTTTGTAAAGCTATTCTCAATTGTAATTTATGCCCCTTCTTGTCTTTGAATAATTCAAAACATCATTAATGAAGATAATAACAAAATGATCTAGATAGGGTTAAACATTCTTTCCATTAAATTCATGAAAACTACAGTAACATTCATTAACTCAGATGGCATTACTAAAACTTTGTAATGCCCATTTCAAATTCTAAATGCAATCTTATGGACCTCTACCAGCTTAACCCTCTTTTTACACTTAATTTTAGCTTCATACTTGGCTAGCCAATACATTTCTTGTATAATGTCCATACCTTTCATATACAATACACTCGAATCAGTCCTAAACTGTTTATTTTCAATTACTATAGGTATCTTATAACATACTTCTGTAATTGTACTAATCGTTTTCAATAGAGTAGACACCCATATCATATAATGCATAGAACACTTAAGTAGGCCAACTCTATTTACAATGCAATGAAGACAAAGGCGAAAAGGTACCTAGAGTAAATAAGGCATATGTCATGCAATTACAAATAAAAATAGTACCAGTAACCACAAGTTTCATGGCTTGAACTTCTTGGGCATTTGTTGCCTATTCTACTACAATCATAGGAGATATGCGATCTTTGTTTTGACATTCGGGAGTTATATTAGGTCCGGGGTCTTTACCTCTCATTTGGTCCCTTCCATTCTCAGCTAAAAAAAAAGTTGCACTTTCACCTTTCCTTTGGTTAGGAAAATTCCATCGAATGTGGTTGGTCTTGCCACATATGAAACAAGTGAGTAGTTTTCACTATTTTGAATCCCATGACTGACTCAACCTTTGACTAATTTCTCCCATCTGACCTAGAGTCGATCTGGTCAGTTTTCTTCTTGACTTGTTTAATAATATGGGATAGTCATATTTCAAATGTCCTAGTTTCTTACAATAATTACAAGTCCTTTCAGATATTGCTCTACCACTTGGTTCAGATTTTAATCTTTTCCAATGCCCCTGATCCTTTTTCCTAGTACATTGTTGTAATACCTCTAGTGTTAAATTTTGATAATTATATGTTGAGTAATAAAGAAATTTGGTTTGAAAGAAATTAATGCAAATATAAGTATGATGATGCAAATTGCAAGTGGATGCAATTAAAATTTTGATTTGATTTCTAATTATTCGAGGGTGTAAAATGTAAAAATTATACCATTGTTATGTTAAAAAAATAATGAAAAATAAATGAGAAAAAGAAAATATACAAAATATTAAAAAATAGGTGAAAAATGGGGCAGTAGGGCGGATGCTACGGCTTGGAAAATAATGCCGCTGCGTCGGACTAAAGAAAGGGGTGATAGAAAGGGTAATTTTTTCATGACGCAACGTAGATTGGACCCCGTAGCGTGGAATCGGGATATGGCAAGGCTGTGGTATGGCAAAATTTTCCACGTCGTAGAGTGGGTCGTTGTTTTATGCAGGATAGCCCAATTTTCTATCGTTTTTGCATCCCATTCTTTCTCCCTTTTTTGTCCTAGCCCCGTTATACATGATTTCTAGCATTTTAGCTAGGAAATTATCTTACTTAGCTAGAAAAACTTGTGATCTTTTAGTTACAGCTAATTTTCACCGTTTTAAATTATGAAAAACATAGAAAATGGAAGAAACATTAGATTTTCCCCAAATGGACGGAGCCACATGCTGCTGGGAACTTGGTCCTTTGTTTGGGAAGGACGACTATGCTTGTAAGTGATGGTAAGTTTTATTTCTCACCTGATTCTCAAATTTTAGATTTTAGGATTTTGGGGAAAAGCAGATTTTAGGCTTAAATTGATGCATGTGCTTATAAATTCATGGGGGAATGACCTAATGAAGTAATTCTTGTGATTTGGCCTGAGAAATTTTGGATTTGGCATTATTAGGGTTTTTGTGAATATTAAAAATTGAGAATTTCCTGAATTTTGTTGAATTAATCATGGGGTAAATTATTAATGACATGATTAAAGTGTTTTAGAACATGCATGGAGTGATTTGGATCAATGGAATCAAGTTTTGGGCTATACCCTAGTTAGGGTTGCGAATAGGCTATGTAAGCCATGAATTGATTAACCCAAAAGCTTAATTGAGTTATTTACATGTTGTTGAAATGTTAATTATGTGAGATATTAGATAAATATGTCAAATACGAAGGTTTCTTACAATAATTGTGAAGAAACCCTAAGTTCATTGGTGTTTATCATATGTTTTATGACTATAGCCCAAGATTGGTTATAAATAATGTATTATAATTGACATTGACTCTATACAAGATGATCTGAGAAGGATGAAAAGATAGATTTTGAGAGGAAAGTGGTTTGGAACTAAAGATCTAAGGTAATTAGGCGCCTCCTTTGTTTGGCTTATTTGCATGATGGTTGGGGATAATGAATATCCCATTGATTTGATTCCGAGCTTGGATGTTTTGGATGGGGATAGTAAATATCCCATCTTTGTTTAAATTTTGATGTTGTTTGGATTATTAGGGATAATGGATATCCCTTTGATTGGAATATTTGATAATTTAATCTATTGTGAATATTAATGTTAGAGATAAAGCATATCCCTTTGTTATATGATTATCTTGAAGAATATTTGATAGGAGATTGATTAAATTGGATGAGAATGATAGCGATTTCCTATTTGATATGAGTTGATAGTATGGATTCTTGTCATTGATTTAGTTATATATTTGGAGTAATGAGGATTGTAAATCTCATACAATTGATTATGTTGTGGAATGGATGATCGGGCTATAAGGCTATTCATTGAGAATCTGATGGCTAAAAGAATCAAGGGACGAGTGTCATTCCCTGATTATTGGATTGGGATAATAAGGTTGTGGTCCTCATTGTATGATTGGTGTATTATCCCTTTGGTTATGACTGGTCTAAATTATGTAAATTGTGAATTGATTATTGATTCTTGTTCCTTATGCCTACTTACTAAGTTGCCTAGACTTATGCCTTCTTATTTATTTTTTTAGTGGACAAGTCAAATAAAGAATTCCAACTGTGAGTTGGAATTGGTGAGCAAAATTTGAAGACAAATTTTATTGTAATATAATGAGTTAGTATTGTAAATTTTAGAGTGCATTTATATGTTTGTATTCATGAAATTTCAAATGATGTATAAAGTGGTATAAAGACATGTCTTAGCGATTTAATTATTTGTCATATTGTAAATAAAATTGTATAATTAGAAAGATGTAGAGTGCCATCATGATTCACCCAGGTCTTGGGCTGTGGGAGTATGGGCATGTGTATTTTGGATTAATATCATTGCTTTATTTTATTTGATAAATATTATACAGGTTAAACCATTATAATTTAGAGGATATTCTATCCATTTTTCTGTAAAAACTAGTCGAGTTCCACAATGGGACTTGAGCACCCCACCCTAAAAGTGGGCAAATCTAGGTAAAAAATAGTACGAAAAGGTAAGTCGCATCTTAGAAGGCGAGGCATGACAATTGTTGTCCTTTAAATTTAATCTATGCCTTTGTGTGCCTCTTTTGAATTTGAACCAAGTCTTGCAAAGTCTGGGCAATACCTACTATCGTCATCATGATGGTACTAAATTATGGTATCACAATTTGGGATGGCATGAGCGGAACTGTCTCACCTCTAGGACCCACAGTAGCTAGCCTATCTGTCCTTGCAGATCTTACCTCAATATGGCCTTCTTCAAGCTCAATTACTACTTTCTCAGCTTCATTCTGGATCACCCCAGATATCTCACCAATTTTGAAAGCTTCATCTTCAGTTTCTCTAATGACAACTCCCATCACTCGAGTCCTTTTAGGCCACTCATCTTCCACCATGGGGGCCTTACCTTTATCTACACTCTTTCTCGGTGCCATTATTGTATAAGGAAGAGTAGATGGTTATCTAACAGTATGAGATTAAAATATCAATTCCACATATTAATATAATGTTCAATTCACATTTTATACTAGCATTCCCCCATGTTCTATTATTAGGAAATTATGCATGTCATACTTCCATCCATTCCAAAACTCGTACCATTATAGTTGTAGGCCTTATCTTTATCCTTCTGGGTATTAGGCATAAACTATGCTCTGATACTACTCTGTCATGCCCCACCTTCTGAGGTGCTACTTGGGCAGTAATAGGAGAAACCATCGCCAGAGTCTCCCCTGTACTTACCCACTTTAACCTATATATCAATTCATAATAATGCACATACACCCAGAATCATGGCCTATATACTAGATCACAACATAATCTTATCATATCACAAACACCTATATAGGCCAGAACCTTAGCCATCTGGTAGCAGCAGAGTGTGGAAAAACATGTGCTCCATACTATAATAATTACATGCAAGTTATCATGATTCATACATGCTAAATTTACATTAATTACATCACCACTACTTCTCATAAGTAACATTTTATAATACATTCCAAAATATGACAAAGATAGATAGGTTTAAATCATTAGGGGTTAACCCTCTCTTGGGTTCCAACCCCATGTTAGGCTCCGTCTTGTGACCTGTCAGCTAAAAATAATAAAATACAGTGAATTTGAGGAACTCAGTAAGCAGGTAAACAATTAAATGATAATCAGAAAAATAACATTGTGAAACAACATATCAATTTATACAAATGGAACTACTATCATAATATAACAATAACCAATCATATCATAGTCACTAACTACTTGAAGTAATTCACTCTATTATACTACCGAACACTTTTCCTATTTGTCCATTTTGTTCCACTAATCATTACAGTCACTTCATAATATTTCTCTCTAACTAATTATAATTTTCTTGCCTCCAATCAATACCTATTATTGAGGAACATAACCAGATAAACAAAGTGGACGTAGCCACTAATAAAATGGACATCGCCATAACCCAGTGGACACAATCACATGTTATAGATTTTTTAGATATACATAATCTCTTATCATTCAATCTTTCTGATTTTATTATAACTTTTTACCTCTTCAATACACGATCAGTCTTTTCCAGTAATCCTAGTTATGAATGTGGCATGATTCATAATGACATTATCATTGCCACCTATGATACCTCACCTACATTGCAGCCTGGGGATGTCGGGGTAACCATCTACATTTGTTGAGGTGATTGGGTGTAGCCTTTAGTGATATATATTATAGGGGTTTGATCTTAATTTAGATTATACATAATGATTCTTCCACACTAAGTCCACCATACTACTACCCTGGCAACCGTCACCCCCGAGGGTGTTGAGTCTTTTTTGTAATTTGATAGGACAGGTGGTCGGTCGCCTATCAATCCAACCACTGTGCCACATCCCAAGCCCTCACACAATAGGCTAAATCTAGCCTTTTCACCATTCTTGGTGATCATATCAATTGTAATTAACCAAATAAATTATCTCAGTGTGCACACAACTCAATGATACTTACTAATACTTTTGCTAGCATCTCCATTCAAATATATAACAAATTATGTTTCCATTGGCATCTGAATCAAATATATGCATCATAAATCTTATTCAAGTAGTCATACTTGGCAAGCATTTGAGTTCAAGTTTATTCAAGAACAATTTGGCATGCATTTAGTTCCAAACATATAACAATCTATCCTCCTATATCATCATACGTATCAGTCTATCTTTAACTACACCTTAAGTATGTTCTATATATCAACCAAGTTTAATTTACACAATTCATGCAAATATATACACAACATTTGTCCAAGTTAGAATTTAATAATTTATATGCATCCTAAATTCATTTCATATATAAACAACATCCCACTACTATGTTAAATTCTTCCAAAAAGACTCAAGCACCAAATTCTAAATTAATTTCTAGACTCGATATCATACCAAATCACTGTATTAATTTCAAATGCTTACATGGGTTAATTACTCAATAATGATCATTCGTAACACTTGTTTTAGGGTATTTTATCTATTCCATTTTTTCTCATCATATTTCACACTTAAAAGTAGTTAAAATAATGAAAATATAACATATGTAGTCAAAACTAACAAAATAAGAAAAATATAAAAATTTGGCAAAAGTCACTATTCACACCAAGTTGGGTGCATAGGCGCCCAATCTACTAGAAAAATATGTTAGAATTCTCCAAATCTGAGCTATGGAGAAATTTTTCAAATTTCCCCAAATCTCCATGGATCCAATCCGTTGAAATCTGTATTATCTTGAAGTTAGGCTGCGATTAGACATTTGTCGTTGATTTCCTAACGTTTTGGCATCAAAACCTGCAAGAATGAAGTTGTTCTCAAGCAAGGGGAAGAAGAGCGAGGAGGCTTAACATTTTTGTTGTTGTGAAAATGATGATAGAACTTTTTAAGCTCTCCCTTTTTATGGTGGTCCATGGTATACCTAGCCAAGTGCACATGCGACCCACTCACGATGTTTATCAACTATGTCTCTCATAGTATTTCCTCCCAATTTAACAAAATACACACTCCATTGATTATATCTATCATTATTCTTCCCTTTTGTCAAGAAATTCCTTTCAGATTCCCAAGGTTATACATGCTCCGTCCATTTTAGCTATACAAACACTTACGTCCTTTCCTAGAAAATTTAGGGCCTCACAGAATAAGACACAAAGATTTTTATAGTGGTACGAGTTAACACTCTACTCCACTCTTCCAAGAATACTTTCCTCTTAGTATCTTGGGTTCCACTATCTCAAATAGCAGAAATACAATCAGTGCACCCTGCACTCTTCTAGATTCCAGTTATAGGGGGTGTAAATACAGTGCTTCCAGCACTCTTTTAGATTTCAGCTCTAGGGCATCAACATAGTGTTCCCAACACTCTTTTGGATTCCAGCTCCAAGGGGCATAAACATAGTGTTCCCAACACTCTTATAGATTCCAACTCTAGAGGGCATATCAAGGTAGCTCTTGTCTGTGCTCAGACAGTCATAGCTTTTCTTAAGTCTGGTCTCTACTCCTAGCTTAAGGTAATTACAATAATGAATACAAATATTTAAAGCACTTAAAAAATACTTCATAGTAAGCATAGAGGAAGAGATTTGAAGAATGAATGCAATAGTAAATGCTCTTCCTAAATGGTAGTTGGAAGCCTTCAATGGATGTTGAGGAAAGTTAGAATGCAAGGCTCAAGTCTCTTAAATGTAGAAGGTTTTAGCTTAGTGATTGCTCTTAGGAAGAAGAAATTGATTGCTTGCACATTGGGTTCTTCTTCTTCTTTACTCTACCATTGCTACATTTATAACATCCTTGAATTCTAGTTGTTGGTGGTAAGTAACCTTCATTAATGATAAAAGGCCATTCTGATGAACTCCATTTGAATTCTCTGTCTTCCATTAAATTCTCGTTAGGAATGCCTATACTGCCAAACTTGGAGAAGATAAATTCATGTTTTAGGCAAGATTCAGATGGGCAGTTACTACACAATTGACATTTACATCGATTTGGAAAGAAATGTATGAACCTCAAACAAAGTCAAGTAATTTAATTCATCTATAGCTTTAATGTATTCTTCCGTAACTAATCTAAGACAAATCGTTCTTTCCAGCTATCTGTCAGATGAAGTCTCTTTGTCTTTTAATTTGTCTGAGGTAAGTATCAAACAAATTTGGTTAGTGTGGATGAATCTTCTTTCAAACAGTTCTTTGAACAAAGTCTCTTCATCTTCTAATTTATCCGAGGTAAGTATCGGATGAATCATCTTTCCATATGCTCAGATGAAGTATGATATTTGTCTTTAGCTCTCCCTGGTCGGACAAACTCCTTATTCCTTATTTATCTAGAGCAAACTTCAATTGATGAAGGAATGCTTAGTCAGTTCTACTTTGTCTAATTGTAATATGTTTATCAAACAAAGTTTGGATAGATGAATGGCTTGTTTATTCCACTTTGCATTTGTTTGAGTTCAGTTCTACTTCATTTTTAGCTTTGTGAGGCGTTAACAAGATAAAGTTGAACTTTTTATTTCTTTATTTTATCTTAAACTTTACATTTGTTTGAGCTCTCTATCTATTCAATCAGCTAGATTAACGCCTTGAAATATGATTCTTCTATTTTTCTTCTGAATCTATGTGCACTCTTTTGTTCTTAAGATCTTATCCTTCTACAACCTATTTTTGCATGCTAAGATCTTGATAAATATTCATTAGTACTAAACTTAATTAAGTTTTGTTTGTCATCAAAATCAAGCATTCAGTAGCAATCTCCCCCTTTTTGTTGATGACAAAACTTGATTAAAATTATCTCATTATAAGAATAATTCTCCCCCTGAATAAATGTATATGTTATTTCACTAGTTCCCATTCTACTCGATCTCCACTAGAGTACCATATAACTGTTCTCTCATTCATATGTATTCTCCTCCTAACTATTTTATGATCATGCAATTTATCATTATGCTAGTATATTTTATATTTTTCTTCAAGTTTATGATCATGATCATAAGTTCTTTTCTCCCTGAGATAATTTAACAATGAATTCTTTCTCCCCCTTGTTATCATAATCGAAAAGGAATACACCATTCCAATCAAATATCGACCAACACACAAAGAAAAAGATAAACAATATAAAAACATACATGTCATTTCATTGCATTTCAGTACAAGCAAAGTTATAAAAATAATAGAAAACAACTCATCCTGCAATCTAAGTGCAGGAGAGGTTATGTGTGAGACCACGGGTGAGGAGGGCATGGAGAAATTTGTATCAAAATGAGCAATACAAACTTTCAAGGAGGGGAAGAGGGGAAGGAGATGATAATGAAGCTATTGGAGCTTCATTTCCCCTTTTCTTCAATTACCCTAATTGATGATGAAGTTGGATCCAAAGAAAAACTGGCTTAGATAAAAAACATTTTCTTAAAAGATAGGTAATGAAGAGAGATACTTCTGACTAGATAGGTGGAGTAGAATATTGTTATGAGTAGAAGTATCATCAGCCCACCAAGATAATTGAAGAAGCATTCTTGGTTTCTTCAATTTCCACCACTTGCTCGACTTCCTACTCCGCTATTTGTCTAAGTCTCCTTCAGTGAGCTGCTTCATCTTCTTAGTGTAGTAAAGGATTGCTATAGAGTGGTTAATATGGACTTGTCATGGGGGTAATAAGAGGTAGTTGATGTGATTTTATAAGAAAGGAGGAATACGACTTTCCAAAAATAGAGTACAATGTGATTTGAATAGCTGTAGATTCATTTCAACAAGAAAATGAGGTGCACACATCCTTATGAAACAAGTATCGAACAGTGTAGTTTGGACAATGTGCAAGATTAATAGCCTCAGATGAATACATTGTCCAAGATGGCTGTCAATCTTCAAAAAAATTACTTGTCTGAGACAAAGTTGAACTTTCATATATCAAGTTGAAAAGCATATCAAAATAGTACAATTTCAAGCACAGAAGTTCTCATGCATTCAAACTAGTCATGCCTATTTCTCTTCTAATGTTGCAGAAGGTTTCTAAGGGCAATGGTTTAATGAAGATGTCAACAAGTTGAGCATTTATAAGCACATATTCTAAGCATATACCATGTTTTTCTACATGATCTCTAATGAAGTGGTGCCTAATTTCTATATGCTTGGTTCTAGAATGTAAGACAGGGTTCTTTATCAAGCATAAGCACTAGTATTGTCACATCTAATGGGTATATCTCTATATTTCAGTCCATAATTTAGAAGTTGTTGTTTCATCCAAAGTAATTATGTGCAATAACTTCTAGCTGCTGTATATTCAGCTTCTGCAGTAGAGAGAGCAACATTGGTTTGCTTCTTAGAGAATCATGATACTGGACTATGTATCCCCCAAAGTCAGCATCTAAATATCCAATCAAATCAAAACTAGTTCCTTTAGGATAATAAAGTCCTAGATTTGGTGTGTTAACTAAATACTTAAAAATCCTTTAAACTACAGTAAGATGAGATTCTTTAGGGCTGGATTGAAACCTAACACATAAGAATACATTGAATAAAATATCAGGTCTAGATGTAGTAAGATAAAGAAGAGATCCAATCATACTAGGGTATAGCTTTTGATGTACAAGTTTACCCTTCTCGTCATTATCCAGCCTCGTTGTTGTGCTCATTAGAGTGCTTACAACTTTAATTCCTTTTATTTTGAACTTCTTCAGCATTTCTCTAGTATATTTGGATTGACAAATGTAGTTTCCATTATCTCTTTGCTTGATTTGCAATCCAAGGAAGTAGTTCAATTCTTCCATCATGCTCATTTCAAATTCAGCCTGCATGATCTTTGAGAAGTCTTGACAAAGATCCTCATTAGTAACACTAAATATAATATCGCCTACATAGATCTGAACTATCAAGATATCCATGCCAATATTCTTGATGAATAATGTAGTGTCAACCTTTCCTCTTTTGAATTGATGATCACTTAAGAATTTAATCAACCCTTCGTACCAAGCTCTTGGAGCTTGATTTAGTCCATATAATGCTTTGGTGAGTTTGTATACGTGATCAGGTTGATCATCACTCTTGAAACTAGGAAGTTGTTCTACATAGACTTCCTCACTTAGATATCCATTTAGAAATGCACTATTTACATCCATCTGAAATAGTTTGAAGTTTTTGTAGAATGCAAAAGCTTGTAGCATTCTAATGGCTTCTAATCTTGCTATAGAAGCATATGATTCCTTAAATTTAATTGCCTCTTCTTGGAAATACCACTTAGCAACTAGCCTCGCTTTATTTCTCACAACTAGTCCACTCTCATCCAGTTTGTTTCTAAATACCCATATAGTTCCAATTATGTTAACATTTTCTAGTTTTGGAACTAATTTCCATACTTTGTTCCTTTCAAATTGGTTTAGCTCTTCTTGATTGCGATGATCCAATTTTCATCAATTAGAGCTTGATCAATATAAGTGGGCTCAATTATAGAGATAAAAGCATAATGACCACAAATGTTCTACATGGATTTCCTTGTTCTAACACCATCATAGACATCACCTATGATTTGATCTCTAAGATGGGTACTAACAAATCTTAAATCAGTAGGAGGTTGATAGGGAACACTACCTTCACTTACCTCATCCTCATTGTCCAAATTCTGTATGTATTCATGTTTTGTGGCATCTTATTGATCTTCTAATCTCAGTTTCCTCATTTTTATGATGGCTTCATCTGCATCACTGTCATTTTCCTTTCTCAAGGTTAAATTTGCTTCATCAAATTTAATATGCACAGAATCTTCTACAGTCTGCGTTCTCTTAATGTAAACTTTAAATGCTCTATTATTGGAGTAACCAAGGTGGATAGCCATATCGCTTTTTGGATTAAAATTCTCAAGATTATCCTTCCCATTGTTCAGAATAGCATGAGCATTCAAAAGATTGAAAATACAAGATATTGGATTTTCTTCCTTTCCAAAGCTCATATGGAGTTTTCTTTAAAATTGATCTAATGGTAACCCTGTTTAGCATATGACAAGCTGTGTTTATTGATTCTCCGTAGAAACTTTTGGATAATTTACTTTCATTTAATATGGTCCTTGTCATTTCCTGGATTGTCTTATTCTTTCTTTCACAACTCCATTTTGTTGACGAGTTTTAGGGGATGAGAAGTTATGGTTCATTCCTTTTTCTTCACAAAAGTTGATAAATTTTTGTTTTCAAATTCACCACTATGATCACTATGGATAGACACAGTTGAGATTTGCTTCCCATTTTGAAAAAGCTTTGAAAATGTAGAGAATATTGAAAATGCTTCATCTTTGTTGGCTAAGACAATTACCCATGTGAATCTAGAATAGTCATCCACGATGACATACACATATCTCCTTCATCCAAGGGTAATTATATCTGATGGCCCAAAGAGATCCATGTGTAATAATTCCAGAGGTCTAGAGTTAGACACTTCATTCTTAGGATGGAAGGATATTTTGGTATGTTTTGATAGATACTTAACAAGCTTTACAAATTTGATCCTTGTCAAACCTTAGCTTAGGTAGACCACTTACAAGATCCTTTTTCCATAATCTTTTGATGTTTGACATATTGATATGTTCCATTCTTTTATACCACAGCCATGGGTTATCCTTAACAACAATTAGGCATTTTCCAACGATATCATCTAGTTGAACTAGATAAATATTTTCATACCTCTTTCTGCTGAACAATAAACTGTTATCTATGCTGAATATATTACATGCGGATGGTTCAAACACAACATTGTGACCTTTGTCACATAATTGGCTAATAATTAATAAATGTGCTTGAGCCCTTCTACATATGATACATACTCTATGCATGCATTGAATAAACCATAAATTTTACCTATTCCTTTGATGAAGCCTTTGTCATTTTTGCCAAATGCAACTATTCCTCCATTTATTAGCTTCAAGTCTTTGAACAAATTCATGTTCCTGGTCATGTGTCTTGAGCAGCTGCCATCTATGAACCAGGAATTGACAGACATAACTTTCAAAATTACCTGCATTCAAAGCAAATTTTCTTCTTACTTCTTTGGTACCTAAGATTTGGGTCCAACTGTGTTAGTGAAATACTGTGTGCTAAAAGATTTTGCATAATCTTTGAGTTTCCATCTTAATCTCACACCTTTTCCTTGCATCTTCTTAGCATAACAATTATACACTTTGTGTCCAATTCTATTACAGAAATAATAAGTGTTTGGGATTATACTTGGTGGATTATAATCCATTGATTTCTTTACCCAAGGATATCCTATGAACCTTCTAATATTTGGATAGTTTTCTCTTTCTTCTACTAGGTTCATGCCCTTGGACCATTCGATAAACTTTTGTGAATTTTCATCATCTGATCGCTCACAACCAAGTCCCTTCTGCTAGTCTGACCAAAACTTGGTAACTGATTCTTTTGGTTTGGAGAATTTACTTAAAATACTATTTAGTATTTCTATCTCCTTTTTCAGATCTCCTATTCTTTTTGTAGAAATATATTTTTTTCTGCCAGAATAGCATTTACTTTAATGGTTGCATCAAAGTGTCTCTTCTTTTGAGCAAATTTCTAGCTAAGTGTTTCAAACTCACTAAAGAGAGAGTTATATGATTGCTATAACTCATCAAGCTTTTTACATTTTGTACAAGAATTGTTTAAACTTGAAGAGTCAAAACTATAAGAATAATAAGATTTTACCTCAGCCTCCAACTTTGTTGTGCATTGCTCTTTGATGGAGATTTTGTTTATTGACTCATTCTCCATGTGAACCATGCAACATATTTTTGTGAGTTTCCCAACTTCATTGTCACCTTTCTCACTTGAACTTGAGCCTAAGGAGTCTTTATCATTCACATACATTCCTTTGGCTTGATTTCTTGATGGTCTCTTAGATTGTTTCTTTTCTCTTCTTTCATCTCTCTCATTTACATTCACTTTTTCTTTATTGGGACACTCAAGAGACATGTGTCCGACTCCTCTACATCTGTAGAATGTGGGGAGATCTTTCTTTCTTTTAGCCTTCTACATTTGTTGTATAGGTTGTCTCCTTGAGGTGTTCCCTCTGTTGCTCCTTGCAAACTTTTTGAAATTTTTGGCTAACATGGCCAAATCATCCTTAGATTATGATGTAGGTTCACTGCTACTTTCCTTGGTTGCATTGAGAGCAATGCTTTTCTTCTGCTTTGTTGGCTCATCTCTCTTATTTTTGATTAGCTCATAAGACATTAGTGAGCTGATGAGATCATCCACCAAAAGGACAATTAGATCCTTTGCTTCCTCTATCGCTATGATCTTCTGGTTCCAGGATTTTGGTAGCGCTCTCAGGATCTTCATTTCCTATTTAGAATTTGTAATTTCTTTTCCTAAATTTTTCAAAGCATTAGTAATTTTTGAAAAATAAGCATACATTTCTGATATGCTCTCCCCTTCTCTCATGCTAAAGTTTTTAGTTCTACTCTTAATATATTCCTCCTGGTCCCTTTGACCTATGAGCATTTCTAGTTCTACTCTTAATATATTCCTCCTGGTCCCTTTGACCTATGAGCATTTCTAGTTCTATTGTTAATATATTCCTCCTAGTCCCTTTGACCTATGAGCATCTTTCATAAATAGATACTAACTTATCCTAAATAACCTTTGCATTAGTGCAAGAGGATACTCTATCAAACTTAGTCGAAGATAGACCACAGAATAAAGAGTTCATAACCTTTGCATTATTTTAAACTATGGTGGTCTCCTCTTTATTCCATGCACCTATTCCATTAGTCAGAAGAATGACTCCTATTTCAATGGCCTTCCAATATTCCATATCATTGACCATAATAAATTGCTTCATCCTCAACTTTCAATAAGCAAAGTTGGTTCTATCAAATAGGGATGGCTGGGTAGACGATTGCCTCTCGATGAATGTCTGTGAAGAGGATGATGAGTTTGCCATTAGATCACTATAAGTATTTATGTAGCCCACTCTGATATCACTTGTTGGTCCCCAAGCTTTGGCAAATACCCAAGAGGGGAGGGGTGAATTGGGAACTTAAAAATGCAGTTGAACCCCTTTAGGATTAAACATCCCTCTAACAAATAATCCAATCAAACAATCAATGCACAAATAAATAAGACACAAAGATTTTTATAGCGGTTCAAGTTGACACTCTACTCCACTCTTCTAGGAACACTTTCCTCTTAGTGTCTTGGGTTCCACTATCTCAAATAGCAGAAATACAATTAGTGCACCCTTCACTCTTCTAGATTCCAGTTCTAGGGGGTGTAAATATAGTACTCCCAGCACTCTTTTGGATTCCAGCTCCAGGGGGCGTAAACATAGCGTTCTCAACACTCTTATAGATTCCAACTCTAGAGGACATATCAAGGTAGTTCTTGTCTGTGCTCAGACAGTCACAACTTTTTTTAAGTTTGGTCTCAACTCCCAGCTTAAGGTAGTTACAATAATGAATACAAAAATTTAAAGCGCTTATAAAAATACTTCACAATAAGTACAGAGGCAGAGATTTGAAGAATGAATGCAATAGTAAATGCTCTTCCTAAATGGTAGTTGGAAGCCTTCAATGGATGTTGAGGAAAGTTAGAATTCAAGACTCAAGTCTCTTGAATGTAGAAGGTTTTAGCTCAATTATTGCTCTTAAGAAGAAGAAATTGATTTCTTGCACGTTGGGTTCTTCTTCTTCTTTACTCCACCATTACGACATTTATAACATCCTTGAATTCCAGTCGTTGGTGGTAGGTAACCTTCATTAATGATAGAAGACCATTCTGATGAGCTCCATTTAAGTTCTCTATCTTTCATTAAATTATCGTCTACTGGAATGCCTGCAGCGCTGACCTTGGAGAAGATGAATTCATGCTTTAGACAAAATTTAGATGAGGAGTTGCTACGCAACTGACATTTACATCGATTTGGAAAGCAACATATTAATGTCGGATGAAGTTGAGCGATTAAATTCATCCGTGGCTTTAATGCATTCTTCTGTAACTAATCTAAGATGAATCATTCTTTCCAACTGTTTATTGGATGAAGTCTCTTCGTCTTTTAATTTGTCCAAGGTAAGTATATGACAAATCTGGTTAGTGCGGACGAATCATCTTTCCAGCATTTCTTCAGAGGAAGTCTCTGCATCTTCTAATTTGTCCAAGGTAAGTATCGGGCGAATCATCTTTCCATATGCTCGGACGAAGTATGTTGTTCATCTTTAGCTCTCCCTAATCGGACAAACTCCTTATTCCTTATTTTCCTGGGACAAACTTCAGATGATGAAGAATGCTTAGCCAGTTTTGCTTCATCTTAGGCTTTGTTTGATTGTAAGATGTTTATTGAATGAAGTTTGGATAGACAAATGGCCTGTTTATTCAACTCTACACTTATCCGAGTTCAGTTCCACTTCATCTTTAGCTCTATAAGGCGCCAACAAGATAGAGACGAACTTTTTTTTCTTTATTTTGTCTTAAACTTTGCATTTGTCTGAGCTATCTATCTATTCAATCAGCCGGATTGACACCTTGAAATATATTCTTATTCTTCTATTTTTCTTTCGAATCTTTGTGCACTCTTTTGTCCATAAGATCTTATCTTTCTATGACCTATTTTTGCATGCTAAGCTCTTGACAAATATTCATTAGTACTAAACTTAATCAAGTTTTGTTTGTCATCAAAATCAAGCATTCACTAACAACATTCCTGAGTGTGTAGCGATAAATGTATGAAATAATCCAAGGAAAGTAACTCAGATGTGTGGACAGAATGTACAAGTTAATATTAGAGACAAGATCCACCTCAGTTAGTTAACAAAGAAAGAAACTAGTGAATGTTCAAAGATTTAGTGACCCTGAACTTAGAAGAGAATTTTAGATGTAATAGGACATGTTTGAAATCATGAGGAACAAATTAAGCATATGAAAAAGTTTAGAGAATCTAAAGAATGAAAATTGTAGCCTCATAAACTAAGTCTAAAATAATTCAGAAGTGTTTTGGATGTGGGAACCAAGCTTTAAAGGCCAAACTACAATTGAAGGATATGTCTGGTATCAAAACACAAGCTTTAGAATAACTTCAGAAGGTGCTTCAGATGTGTTGAAGTATGCCACTAAAGTAAATACAAATGGATGCCAAAGTTTAGATGTCAAAAATGCTTTGGATGTTACAAAGGACAACTTTAGAGGTGCTAAAGCACGAAGCCTTAGCATTGAACTGTTAACAACACTTCAAATGTGCTGAAGCATGTATGTAACACATTTCAAATGTGTTGAAGCATGAAGCCATGATGCTGAAAGTTTAATGCCACTTTAGATGTTCTGAAATATGCTTACAATACATCACTAAAGATACAAGTTACAAAAGTTTGCAAATGGCTAAGTCCCAAACTTCAGATGTGCAGAAATCCTAATTCAGAAGTGCTGAAGCATGTAGAAACAAGCATTAGAGGAGCCAAATCAATTAATCGCATTATTAAGTACTTCATGCCACTTCAGATGATCTAAAGTTTTACTTCAGATGTGCTAAAGTACTATTCTAAATGCTATTTAAAAGGTTTAGTGGCAGGCACAAATTGTTGAGTTCTCCATCGCTTCAAAAGTGTTGAAGGACTACTTCAGATGGCCTAAAGTAGTGACAACTTTAGATTTTCTGAAGAAGCACCATTTGTAGAGTTCTCCATTATTTCAGATGAGCTAAAGTCTTTACTTCTATTAGTCTGAAGTTGTGGGAACACTCTCAATGGTTGGAAATTTAGACATTTGCTTGCATTTAATGAAATTTGTCCTCTCCAACTAGAAGATTTTGAATCCTAGCATAGGAGAAATAAACAGAGGACATTTAAAAGAGTTAGTGAAGTTAGATATGTGATCAAGAGAGCATTTACTCCAATGTTAAAATTTTCTTCTAAAGATTTCAACTCCATTGCACTGAACTTTGATAAAAACATTCAAAGCTCATTATTTCATCAACTTTCAAGAGTTTGAATTATCTACTCTTGATTGTTTTTTTATTATATCTGCGTTAATTTTTATATAATCTGCCTATCTTAGAGGCATTTATTCTTGTACAACTTTATTTCTATTTGTATCTCTATAAGCAAAGGGCTTGTAGTGTATGTTTATTAGTTATAGCAAGTAGGTTAGACTTGTTGGGAGATTGTTGAGTTTTTTAGTTAGCTCTTGAGAAACTAGTTATAAGAGTTTGTTGGTGATCTCAGCAAAATAAACAAGTGTACATTGATCAAATTTAGCTAATCAAGTGTAGTGGAACCTGAGTGTAGTAGTGAAACTGACTCAGAGAAGTGGAGTAGGTACCAGGGAATGACCGAACCACTAAAAAAATACATGTGTTAGTGTGTTGTGTGTTCTTTGTCCATTTTATTTTAGTATCATCTTTTTATTTGGCTAGAAATTTTGATAGATCAATTCACTCTCTCTTGAGCTACCATTTGCATAGGACCAACAATTGGTATTAGAGTAGACTTAAATACTAGATTATAGCTTGTGAAGAGATCCCTTCAATGGCTAATACATTCCACAACACATTTGCTAAGGGAACATCCACTTGCAAACCCCCATTCTTTGATGATATATATAATGGGTATTGGAAGATGATGATGCAAATTTTAAGATTGCTACAGATTACCAGTTGTGACTTATCATTAAATATGAAAGGTTGTCCTAAATATAAAAGACAAATATACCCTCTAGGACATTGTGGTAGTAGAGCGAGATCCTAAGGTAAAAAATTGCCTTTACTACACCCTTACCCCTCAAAATTTGAGATGATCTCCTCCCGTGACTCTGCTAAGGAGATTTGGGATAAACTTCAAATTGCACATGAGGATACTAACCAGGTCAAAGAGACCAAAATCAACATTCCTGTGCAGGAATATGAATCTTTCAGCATGACAAAATCAGAGACAATATCAGACATGTTTAGAAGATTTCAAAAGATTACCAATGGGCTAAAAGACTTGGGAGAAAAAATGAAGAGCCAGTGAAGAAAATCTTAAGATCTTTGCCCAAACAATGGATACGAAAGATCACTATTATCTAAGAAGCAAAGAACCTAGATAAGATGAGTGTTGAAGAGCTCATGGGTTCTCTAATGACCCATGGAGTTTTAATGAAATAGAAAGCTCTAAAAGAGTCCAAAGGAAAGAGAACCATTGCATTAAGAGCAGAATTTGATAATGACTCTCACAATGAAGGCTCCACAAGTGGAGGAGAATACGAAGACATGGCAATGATAAGCAAAAGATTTAAGGCCATGCTGGATAAGAAAAGGTTTAGAAGTAATTCTAATAGTTTCAAAAGCAAGAACAAGAAGAAAGAATTCCCCATATGCTACAACTGCAGCAGACCAGGGCACATGAGATATGATTGTCTTGAACCTAAGAAGAAACAAGGGGATCGCAGAAGAAGAAATACAACTCCTACTTGAAAAAGAAGAACAATAATAATAGTAGCAATGAGAAACATGAAAAGATAAAGAAAGCATATGTTGCATTGGAGGTGATAGAAAGCATACTGCATGAAAATGCTAGTGAAATAGAAGAAGAACATGAAGCCCAATTCAACATACTTTCACTAAGAGGAGATCAGGATGACCACACAGGAATCAGCTTCAGGGCCATCCATGAAGAGGAGGTAAATTATGAATCTGAATCTCCTAGTCATGAAGAAATGCTGAAGGAATTATATTTTGACTTCATGACTCTGAAAGTCAAGTTTAAGGAGACCAAAAGGAAGCTAAAGAGAATATCCAATGAATGCTCCAAGATGAAGGAGGAACCAATGCACTACTAGTGATCTCTAGCAGATGGAGAACAATGCCCTTAGATAGACTATTGCAAAATTTCCTTAACGCAAGTGTACATATCATCAACAAGTAATAGAATGTGAGTAAGAGATCATTCCCATGAGGACTAAGTCACCAACTACCAAAACATTCTAACACTAAATTTTGCTAGAAGGAACAAACTACAGTGGAAAGAGAGAAAAGATAAACAAATCTAAACAAATTGAATTTTAACAAAGAAGCAAAGTTGACAGACATGGTTAAGACATCTAGGGGTTTTCAATTTCGCTGGATTACTCTTAGTTAGTTTTGATCCAATTTAATCAATCAAGGCTTATTCCTATGTTGATAATGAATTTATTTTTTATAATTGTTATTCTTTCTCAAGTTATAACAATCTATCCCTATTATCAAATTTCTTACATTTTTGTGAAAATTCTGAACTAACCAAGATGCATTAAGATTATAAAATTCATAGTGTCACATAAGCCTCATGGATATCTCTATCATCATGACAATCTTTTGGTGTTTAATTATGATCTAATTCAATTATTGCTTCTCAGCCTCAAATTGAATCACAAATCATGTAAAAAGGGTCAACACACTTTCACAAGCATTAAGATCGGATTAAACACTCAACACAGATAATTAATAAACAAAGAATTGAACTAGAAAGGATAAAACTAAACATTCATAGTCAAGCTACATCTTGCCCCTAGTATAAAGTGTTTAGCTCATAATAATATCAAAAAAATCCTAAACATCATATTAATCATGATTCCCAAAAGAAAAGAATTGAAAAAGAACTAGAAAGAACACAAAATCACTGTCTCTACCTAGCCTCTGTCTCTTTCTCCTCTGTCCAAAGTCGTCTCTTCGCCAAAAGGCCTAAAGTTGATGCTTGGTTTTTCTCTTCCTATTTTACAACTCAAATCATATTTAAATAATCCAATTTAGGGTCAAGTAGCACATCCATATTCATTAGAATAGCAACCTTGCACAAAAACTATTAAACTTCCAAAAATATCAACTTCCCGCATGCCCAACTATTCACCAAGAGTAATGTTCAGTATTTTGACCATAACTTTCTTGTATGATGTCCAATTCAACTTTATGAACACTTTTTTGAATCGGCCACTATATATACCAAAAATTTCCTTGAACTACCATAGGAATATTATAATTTTTCTTGTGCATTAAGCATCCACAAATAAAAATCCTTCTTCAATTGAATTGCTACACACACATCTCACCATCTGATTTTTGCATAATTCACATTAAAAACTTTTGCAAATACTTTGGAAACAATGTGTGATAGTTCATTGCAATGCAGTTTGGGGAAATATAATTTTAATTCCATGTGCATGAATGGCTTATTCCCCTTTTGATTTCCGCAACAACTTCTCCCAATCAGATTTATGTGCAAGCAATTCTCAATGTAAATTGTGCATAAATTATCTAATCCACATCAACATAATCTGATTAAAATCTCCTATTTGAATTGTAATTGAAGTAATGACTTCATCTCCAAGCAATTGATCTTAACCATGCATCCAATAATTTGTCCAAAAACTATCCACTTCATAATCAACCGCATAATCTACTTCATCTACATGTTTGGGGCTTGATCAAAGGATAGGATGAATGTTCCCATAGTGGCATGTGTCCCCATGAAGATTTCTATTCCAAAATAACTTGTTTTGGCCCTAATTAATCTCAATTCCACTAAATTGACCTAAAACACAAATAAATCCATTAAGTACAATATTTAATCTAATGTGCTTATAAATCAACTAAATCATATGAATTAAGAATCAAAACATACAAAAAATTTAGGTATCCAAAATATTGCAAATTATGTGCATATTAAATAGCCCCAAACTTTGCATTTGATCATCCTCAAGCAAAGTAGTGACCATAAACTCATAAAACAGTTAGGATAATCTCTCTCAAACAATCAAGAACATGCTAGACAAACTACACATGTAAGCATAACTCAGAAATCATTCAAGACACCTACCAAACAACCTCATGAACTCATGAATCATCAATCCCTTCATGAAACAAAATTTTGTGTGTGTGTTTTGTCACTCTCATGTTACATGCATACTTTTCAATCACTAATATGTAATCTAATGATTCTAATATCTTCACAAAATACCCCATAAGCTTATTTTTCATAATCCCTCTCCACTAATGTAGATAACTCTGTCTACTTGGATCAATAGATCTTTGTTAAGGTTGTAATAGGGCCTTAGGTTTGGCTAACAAAAGAAAAGGAATAAGGATCCACAAATTAAGAGATCTTAAATAAATTGCACATGAATGTTAACTCTCTTGACATTTAATTTAGGGTTTCTCTCTGTTTTTGTGGGCTGTATTAATATTACACACCCAAATTTATTTTCTTTTGAGTTCATTGGGATGTGATCCCCTTGATTGAAGGATGAATCTTTATTGGTTCTTTTCATTTTGTCCATTTTTCTTTATTTTTGCATTCTTCCTTTTAATACCCCCAAACTTATTTTCTTTTGCTCTCTTATACCTCTCTAATAACCATGTGTATCAAATATGTCTCTTAATAGGTCAAACATGGTTTTTCAAGCTCAAAGGGTTTGAATGATAAAGCTAAAAAAAGAAAAGTCGAATGGTGGTCTTTCAAATGCTTTGCATATATCATTCTTTCATTAAGGCTCAATGGGGACACTAGTGATAATGATATACTAGGTTAGCTTGAAAGGCTCAAATTGATCAAAGAATGCCTAGATCATTTTTAACTAAACATGTTATCTTGAATTTTGCCTTGAGGGATAATCAAACAAGTTCTAGCATACTCATGTTAATCAAGATATATCACCGACTTCACAACATTGTCAACTAATCCACATACACTTCATATGATCATGACATAATGTGCTTAATAGCAATTTCATCATTTATGAAAATGAAAGAGTCATAATAAGAATAATTAAATCACAAGGTAGCACCTATCTTTCTTTCTAAATCATGTGCAATGGCAATAAAAAACTAAACATATGTTATTGATCATCAAGAGAGAATCCTATTCAATTTCAATATGTTAGCACAATGGTTCTTGAATTTTCTTAGTTAAGACATCAAAAAGTGAAGCTCATTGAAAAGAGCATACCTAAATGCAAAAAAAGAAAGCCCAAAAACTGAATGCAAATCCCCAAATTCCCCCAAACTTAAACTAAACATTGTTGTCTTCATTGTTAAAGAAAAACTTGCGAAAGGGGGAAGAAACTTCCTTATGGGGATGTGATGTCCTCTAATTGTGGACAAAGGTTGCTCTAGATGGTAGAAATAGACTTTCAATGGACTCAAGAAGAGATTATCTGCAATCAAGAAAACCAAAAAGAACCTAAACATAAATAGAAAATAAAATAAAACTAAAAAACTAAAAATCCTAATAGAGAACGGATGAGAAGTAATTCTAATTTATAATCTTTAGCTTGAATTTTCACCACTATCCATTCACTTTAGATTTCTCCCCTGCTTTGTCGCTTTTGATTCTAATATGATGCATATAAAAGGCAAGGCTATTTTCCTTGATATCTTCTATTGTCCAGTTGAATGCATACTTCTATTCTCGTAGTATCTTATGAGATTCCACATCAATCGAGTGAGGGAGGGAGTTCTGGGTTAAATATGTGAGGCTTAGTTGCAAAGGTGTCACCCATTTTGGGGTGGGTGGCAGGACGAGCTTGGAGGGGCATGGCCCCGGAAAGGACAAAGCGATGAGGTTCCTACTAAGGATGCACTGAGCAAAGCAGACAATATACATTGTAGCATCGGGTTGTTACAATTGGTATCAGAGTCGATTCCTAATAATCTATGGGTATGTGTGCTATGAGGATATGGCAGCGCTGAGGAGGGGTGGATGTGAGATCCCACATTGCTCGGGTGAGGGAGAGAGTCCTAGACTAAATATGTGAGGCTCGATTGCAAAGGTGTAACAACCCGGGCTCTAGTTGAGGTATTGTCCACTTTGGCTCCTAGGGCATCCTTACAAGGAACCTCCCCATCAAGCTGCACGGTTTTGTCCTACAAAAGGTGCCTCGACCGATTACCACAAGCCCCCACATATAAGCCAGGACTTCCCCTCTCACCCAGGCGATGTGGGATCTCACATCCACCCCTCCTCAAGGTTGCCATGTCCTCATGGCACACACCCCCAAAGACTGTTGAGGGTCGACTCTAATACCAACTGTAACAACCCGGGCTCTAGTCGAGGTATTGTCCACTTTGGCCCCTAGGGCATCCTTACAAGAAACCTCCCCATCGAGCCGCATGGTTTTGTCCTACAAAAGGTGCCTCGACCGATTACCACAAGCCCCCACATATAAGCCAGGACTTCCCGTCTCACCTTGGCGATGTGGGATCTCACATCCCTATAATGCCCCGCCTCCCTGGAGCATTACTAGTGGTAAATTCAGAGAAAATTTTGACAAAGTCTTCCCTAATTTACCACCTTTATCCTGTATACAACATGCTAAACCACAATAATTATATAACAAATATACAAATATAATATGGCCACCTCCAGGCCCTACCATTTTCTACACATATTATATAACTACCACCTCCAAAACACCCATCACCACAACACCCACAGACCAAGATCGGGGTACACTATACCCTAGCTATTAAATCATATACCCCCATACCATAAAATGACATGCTGTAAAACTAAGTAATGATACATGTCTCATATACATTCAAAATCCATCCAACAATATACATCGTCATATATCCTGAAAAGGAGTAAAGCCTCTACTGGTGTCACGGCCTAGCCCCATCGCAAGACCCAACACCTTGTTGGGCTCCGTCCTCTGACCTATTAGCTAAAATTTAAATAAAAGGGTGAGTCTGGGCAAAACTCAGTAAGCAGGTAGGAAAAAACATGACTATAAATAATATAATAAACAACGCCAAATAGAATTGTAAACAATGATACAAATAGGCAAAACATGTCATGCTATATGTAGGATGTCATAGTCAGTCAGTGGCTAGGTTCATTAAGATTTTAATATTAACATCTCATCAATTATTTTATACACATACTCATAATGATATCGTATGGATAGTTAATCGGTCAATACCAACTCGAATACCAATATGTCATACTGCCCTTTTGTATCTACCAATCCATGATTACCTCTTATACCCATATATGCCCCACCATCATCTACACACCCCTCCCCGAGAGGTACACAAACCAGAACACTACCCTTTCACTCTTCAGCGTGTTAGGTCCATCCTGGCACTCTCGGCTAGAAGCCTGCCAAGTCCACACAGCCATATTGTTGTATCTAGTGGCACCCTGCCCTCATCACCTCACAAGAGTACCAGTTCTCCATCAACACGCCTACACAAGCTACTCAGGCCAATAGCAACGCCTAGCCGCTCCGGCTGCCCACACAACCGCCCACTGGCCAACCAGGCCACTCCTCGCCACATGGCAGACACAAGTTGGCCCCATGGCCATCATAAAATACAAAAATGAGCCAAACTGGGCTCTGAGCCAATCAATCACCAAAACTAAATTTTATCGACACTCCCGGGGGCATAAAATACATGTACATAATTTCTAAAATAAAATTCTTATTTATTATTTTATAAACATCTAATTGACCTAAAAATATTTATGAAGATTTAAAATAATATGAAAAATGTTTGATCAACATTTCAGTTAAAAATAATGTAAATTGATTAATTTAAAATTAAAATATGAACATATAAAGAAAAAATGTTAGATGCGATTATACATCTATTTTTTTGATAAGAATTTTTAATTTAATTCCTCATAATAGAATATAATTGTTGTAAAAATTTTAGCTTAAATTAATTCAAAATTAGAAGATTAAAAATAAAGCAAGTTGTCAAATGGTTGGGACGCTATCAGCATCTCATTTTCAGGGTATTTAATGTTCATATTTT